>KN728036.1:9819-22993 GCA_000816745.1 Ancylostoma duodenale | reverse complement strand
GCTCGGAAAGCCCGTGGGACATCGACCGAAGCAAATTGTATTCTGACAGGGCACAGTCTGGCAAATAAGCCGCATGAGGTAGCACATCCTAGCGAAGTGCTTGAAGCGTTTCCTTGACGGCTTTTGTGACAGTTTTCAAAAAGCCATCACTTCACGTTGACTACCTAAAATTTTCAAATAAGAATGTTCTCACCGAAAGTTTGCACAGGGGGGTTATTTGAGGTGCTGAACCCGAATATCTATCCATCTCGTACTGTAAGCCAGTTTTTATAGGGTTATGGTAGGGTTACTCCTACAAAAAAGTGCTTAGTTGGCTCGAATCCAACATGATTATCGCTGTAAAACACAATGATGCTGATGCAACTCAAAACAAATGTGTACTGAATATTATTGACAGATGTCTAACCAACAAAACTACGTAGCGCTTACAAAGCATTTGCAAGGGTAAGTAACTATTATAACAACTCAACGCTGGAGGGCGGAAACTTTTTCACATACCTAATAAGAAGTCCCCCTTTAATTGTTTTGCCTCACTGACGGAATCGGCGCATCGGCTTGCGTCGGCCACACTTTGTTTCTTCGCGATTTTCGCAAAAATTTTTAGGAACGGTAACTTCCGCGGGTAAAACTGATACCTCCTGTTACCAGGGCTTTGACACATTGTGCTATTCTGTGGATAAAGTTCTTGCACACTTTTGAAGGACTACAACTTTTGCGTGTCTAAACGTTGTTGTGATGTTAAGTGATAGTAACAGAATGATGGGTTTATAACTGGGCAATGGTTGAAACCGACAGATGAAATAAAATGAGTAGAAAGTCGAAGATCTGGAGTATAAGAAAAATTTAGCAAATCTCGGAAGGACCTTGAAGGTTGTCAATACTTGAGCAAATTCGCAGATCGCGGGCACTACCCACCCTGTAGACAGAGATGTGCCGTGACGGTCTGTATGGAACCTAGCCCCTCGTATCAGATCACTCCTCTAATATTTTATTTGGAGTCGTATTGCGTCGCTCTCTTTTGCTGCGCCGAGCGATTTCTTGCCTATGCTTTCGTAATATGCCCCTCTCCTAATCGGTACTGAATTTGTCTTGAGAAACTTTTCATTCAAGGTGCTACCTGGAAGAATTTGTTTAATGGAGGTTTCCAATACAACCACACCACTCAAATTAACAGCCTTTCAATTTTTTTTTCCAAAATTCGGTTTTGCCAATCGAATCATATACCAAAGAATGGGCAAAGAATTGCTCTTCAGGCTGTTCTAAAAAGTTGAGCATATGCCTACAATAGCATTCCGATAGAGACGAAAAAGCGTGCGCGCATTTATAATTTTAAACCTTAATGATTATATTTAATTACAATTTCGGATCCGATCCAAATTTGAACGTTTGAGAATGAGTGAGCCTTGCAGCGTTTCTTATCCATTCTCCTAAGCTGTGCATTTCTTGTTTGAACTATGGAATTTTCTATTTGAACGATATCAAACGTCTCAATCAAGCATATCTGATGCACTATTCGGTCCTGGCTACACAGAATTCTTATTTCAGATATATGTTCGATCCTCCGACCTAAATAGGACCATAATTTCTGCAATATCTAACATGATGGGTATGTACGGACAGAACGATGGGGCCAGCATAAGAGATGTCGACTATCCGGACATACCAGGCTGGCCAGCTGGCTATGTACCAGTTGCTGTGCACACTGTAAATCGCAACACTGACTATGTGGGTCTCTCAGAACAGAGTTGAATGAATGATAGGCTTCACCAGCTGACAAGCTTTTGAGAAGCTGTGCACAAAGAAGTTCGCGATACGCCAGCGGACAAAGTTCGTCCACCGAATTGAAATTTGTAGGAGTCAAAATCAACAACTCAATACTCACTCAGATATGCTTAGACGTAGAATAGTTTGTTTAAAAGTAGTCTGTGCAGAAAATCAGCGTGACAACCCTTGAACAATATTGCTACAGCTTTCAGCCTTCATTACGGTGTCATTTTACTATTTTCTTTTTCGTAGAACTATTCTCCTATCTATTGTAGCCTTTTCCGTCATATCACATAGTTAAAAGCATTTGTTAGCCATGGTTTTCCAAAAAAAAGTGGAAATAAATTGTGTAATCGCATTTAGGTTGTGATCCCTCATGCACCGTGTGATCGCAAGAATAAGTTGTGGAAAATGGCAAAGGATTCGGATGAAGTTAAAGCATATCTGAACAAACCGAATGTGAGTTGTGCTCGTAGTTATCCTTCATCCGACCACTCACTTCCCAGCAGTGCGAGCGGACAAACTTTCAAAATGAACCTACCTCAAATCCATCTCGGTACATGTTTCATCTGCCTCTCGTGATGAGCCAAATGATATGAGCAAGTGAGGTATAAATGGGTGGTGTTCTGATGAAGACCCAAGCGAGACGAAATAAAACCACGAGAGAGAAAAGATGGAGGCGATCAAACATAGTACTGATATCACAGTTACTGGCGTATGTACGTATAAATGTAATATAAGAGCATATGTACGTCCAATGAACATTTGGCAAGTAGGAAACAGGAAAGTTTGATAACACCATCGGGGAGACATAGGGAAGAAGACGATGGTGGAATCGATTTCAACATAAAATGCACTATCCTGGCCTTCGAAGCGCAAACACCTGCTGGAAAGACCCTAGAAGCATTCTGGATCTGCAAGCGGAACCCCAGAATGAATAGCAGGAATGAGCATTTGGCGATTACTAGTGATCTAATGCCTTTTCTATCACTGTGCAAGCTATAAGTTTACAACGACTACTTAAGCCAACGGTAACATCAGTGGAGCTGAGTTCATCTCGTTCGCTCGCTATTAGCGGTCTATCCTTGTTGTTACTGAAGCGGAATAATATCCCCGCTGAATTCGTGGAACACGTGGTGAGCCTCTACAGCTGACATCTCACAGTGCTCTAGCCAACACGAGTTGACTGAATGCACTGGGAGAGGAGGCGTTTGGTGGGCTAGCTCGTAAAATAACATCACCTTGGACCACCTTCAGGCCTCTGAAGACGACGTAATGTTGAAACGGCAGGCCTAATAAAAACGTTTATAACAACCTTTGAGGCACAGCAGTATAAACTTATAATACCACGAAGTCATGCCCGAGTTTTACCAAGAGAGGACATGGAAACAGTTACTAGTGTCAAGCAAATTTCTTCCTATTAACGATCCAGATGATTCCACACATCTATAGAGGTGCAGCAGTTGCCATTTTTTGTCTAGAACAAAATGATGACACGTCAAACGCAAAAGAATCTCTCTCACCACTTCTGCCGTAGGGCACCGCCTACAGATCATTGACCACTTTTGGTGGTGTCTTTTGACTAATAGGAGCAGGAATACCTCACCCATTAGTCAAAAGACACCACCAAAACGGGTACATGATCTGTAGGCGGTAGTGAATCACTGGATCCGCTGGGTGTTGTCATCCACACAACTGCAAGCAGAACAACCCACCACACATCAATAGAACCGTTAAGTGGACACAGCTTCACATCCACCTAAGCTGGTATTGCTTCCCACATGAAAAGGTCGCGGACGGTAAGCGGAAGCACGAAGAGATTTGTCACATTTCGGCGATCTGGCAAGCAGGTGCGATATCAAACCACCCTCACGTATTTAGAGAAGCAAAGCGAAAAAGCAAAGGAGGAGGGAGTAGGTTGTGTTTTTTCTTTATGATTAGTTCTGGTCCTGTGACCCCTACACTATCCTACCTACATATGCACTGACTTCGGCAGAATGGCCGACGGCATCTATTCAGGAAGCATCGTGAAGGAAATGGCGTCCACTCCCTAACACATTATTTTGAGCAGCAGATGAGATGTTCCATAGCTCTACAATTTCTTCTGTTACTTCAAAAATTTCCCACTACAGTAGATCGGTACAGCAACACAGAGTGATGGTATTGTAGTAAGTTATAAGCGCAGTAATTAGTGAAAGTATTGTGTAATTTCTTGCCACAGGAGAAAAACCACAGTGAAGTTTTTAAGTTTTGCTCCACTTGTGCAAGTTGCGCACGTTAAATTGGTCTAAAATCGCGAGAATTGCAAAGAAGTTCAGCTGAAACCTATTTTGAGCTTTTTCGCGCTCCTACGCCAGTCCGCGCTCCATTGCAGAAGAGACTACTGCAGCTTCAACCACAGGGCGGGTGCGGAGAAGGTGCGTGTATCGCACCCTTATCGCACCTGCTCTGTGGTGGAGTCTACAGTATTTAGGAGTGGTAGACAGATGCGCATAAAGCATTCAGAGCGAAGAGGGAGCAAAGAGTGACAACACGAATGTTAACGTAAAAGCATGTCCATGATTGTTCAAACAAGTTTAGTTTTCTAGCAGTCTGATACCTTTTTTATTAGGTTTGGTATGTCTAACATGCCCAAACGTGTTGGACATGTTTCCTTGAAACTGAATAGTTTGTCTTTGATGTCTGGCATCTGTACTGCAGAATAAGAAATGCCAAATTCTGGTAAAAAAGATTGGATGAAAGCTGCCTAATTGGTCAATACAGTGCAAGGACTGCCCCACCAAGAATAGTGGGATCATAGGCATGATTTACGCCCAGGTGAGAGCAGAAGGGGGGGGGGGGGGGGAGGGTACGTAATTGGGAGCTCCAAATCGCACCCATTGCTATACCCTGGTGGCAATTCAACTCAAATTTGAGCGTACCAGACTACCAGCATACTAAAAGAGGTATTTATTTGCCTCCCCTTCGGCTATCGTCTTCCGAGCTAGTGAACTCTGAGTTTACCGGCTTGCTCACTATCAAAGTGATTTTCAACGGTTCCGCTGCCATGCCGTTTCCCGGCACGCACATATAAATCTTTTCTTTCTCAAAATTGAGCCACCTCGAACAAACTGGTTTAAGCTGCTGGCAGAGTTTTGTTTCAGCCGAATCATAACACTTCGAAGTAGAGTGTCCACTTCGGCACGCACCAGCCTGATAGGTCACAAATCAGTGAAAAAATTAAATAACAAAGAGATGGGACTATCAAGGAAGCACATTGAAGAAGCGACAGAGCTGTCTCCGCTACATACTTTAGCGTTGACTCGCGCTGCTCGATGTCTTGATCAGTAGGAATAGACAAAGAATGCATTTCTAGCGTCTTTTCTCATTCTCTTTGAAGTTTTCCCTTTTTTCCAGGTCTTGTCGTCGTTTTCCTCCTACAGCAAATAAGCCAAAAGGCAATTGTATAGCACTTATGAATGGCACGAGCGGCACCCAAGCAGAACGCATGGTAGTTAGAATAGCACCGCAGCCCGCGCGAGCACCGTCCACTTCACATGGGCGTAGCCGAAGTGGCTCCTTCTAATCGAATATTTGGCGATTTTGTTGCTGTCTGTTCTCGTGCCAAGATGGGGATTCCACCAAAGAGGGCTGACTTTGTCATTCTACCCAGTTCTTTCACACCTTTTGTATCATAATTTTCCTTCTCTGATGTCTTCAGACAACAGATGCTGCTGCTTGGAATTACATCACGTCATACACCAGCTATCATTTCTCAAACATGGCTTCAGCGGTTTGGACAATGGAGGTGTTCAATGGTGCCGTCGAGCACATGTATGTCGTGTTTAGACATGTATAATCGTGTCAGAGCATAGTTATTCTTTTGCTTCATGACTATTGCTCCGCTTCTGAAGTGTTTGCATATAATATAGCATGGTTGAAGTTACTATAGAGTAATGAAGTACAGTTGTGTACATGACGTTGTGAAGAGAATGGAAGTCATTAGGATAACGCACACACATAACATGAAGTAAACTCAAGGATTTCACTTGGTTTGTACAACTATGTCGGTGTTTCACTGTGGTTACCCGTGTCTATATTGCATTTCAACTAGAATAAGAAGATGCTCGTGAGTTAGCCGAAGCGTGACAAACGGATTTTCTTCAAACACCAAACTACAACGTTCCTCACTCTTGAACCTATACGCTTCAGTCTTCTTTGAAAACGAGTTTTTCAGTTTCATCGTCGTTGATGCCTACTAAACGATCACTTTGTTGCCTTAGCGGAGAGAACGCGTGTCACTGTGAAGGCTTTGGTTTATAAGAGGGGTAGGATAAAAAAAACTAATTTAGGCATTGCACACAAACTGCAGGGAAATCATGTTCTATCGTAGCTAAACATGTCTAAACACGTCGTTGGACACGTTCTGTTGTACAAAAGGCTAAAGTGCTCACAGTTGGCTTTTTGCTATAAAAGTCCCATCCTTTTACGAAACAAGAAATAGCGGCAATCAGAAGAAAAAACACGGCTTTGAACACTAGAGAAGTGTAGCAGGTACGGGAAGGGCAATGGAATTCAAAAATAACGAAAGGATCATATGCAAAACTCCTAAAACAAGAGTACGCGTAACGTATAACTAACCTCGGTTATATTTGCAGCAAAATTGCAGCTCTGCCTTCAAGTAAAGATTCGTTTTCATCGATACATCTGAATGACTTGCTTTTATCAAAACTAATGAAATCTGTTCCAGGTTGCAAAAGTGTTCAAAGATTTAACATCGAAATGTGGTGAAGAAATTGACACTGAAAATATTTGGATAGTGCGCGACGCACTACTGATTGAGGTTCGTATAAGTTCTTTTGTGATAGTGAGGTGTCAGCGGGTAAATAGTCGGAATACAATAATAAGTATGGCCGAAAAGAATGGGCGCCTCATTCGGCGCTTCCATTTTCTTTATCCTCGACTTTTATCACGTCTTCGTTTTACATATTCTAGAGAAATCACAAAATTTTGTTTCTTTTGACTTATAGGTGACTTGGTTTTCTTGAGTCACGGGAGCGTGTCCGCACCGCAAATTCATTGTACTCCTCGCGCTGTCTGGAGAGTCCACTGCAGCAATAAAAAGAGAACTTCAAAACTCCTTTCCGAACAGCGCAGAAGATCATCAAAGTATGGATGGCTGAAGGGAATATCAAAATAAGTAAAAAAAGCCGGGCCGTCCCCGATCGCTGAACAAAAGGTAGATTACTGCGACCATTTGGAAGAGGAGCACCTGAAGTGAAGGAGTGAGCGCGAACAAGACGGCAAAAAGTCTGAGTTTGCAAGTTTTTCCATCTGAGTAATTGTCAGAAAGAAGGTGAGACTTTGCCGCTATTGCATGTCCGAGGCACAACATCTAACCATTGTTGTCACAGCTAACAGGATTGAGGAAGGCAGGAGCGTCTGACAGGTACGCTTTACTTTGGACTGATGAGAAAGTTCCCCTATTTGGATTGTTCACGACCCCTAAACAGATAGTCAACTTGTCAAGCCAAATGTGCAACACTCTTCAAGAAATAGGCTCGTCACAAGATTGTTGTTCGGCGGCGGTGTAATCTCTGGTTTTCACGAACAAAATCAAGAAAAAGTAGGCAACTTTGGAGTAAGACGTGCAATTTTGAAGCAAGACGGGACATACTTGGAAAAGAGCTCGTTCAATGGGTACGGAGAGATGCCAACACGATTTTTCTAAAAAGGGGAATCTCCAGCTCACGACGTCAAAATACCATTGCCTACCTAGAAGAGAGGTCTCCTGGGATTCCTCAAGAAGAATTAATGGTGTTCCTGCACTCTAGACTTGAACTCATCAATTTCGTCGTTAGAGGTTCCATGAAAAAAAAAACACTGGAGAACAAGAATATCACGAACCCAGGACATGTACAGCGGTATCTCTGTATTGCTGGTCAGAGATTGGTGAAGACTACCTGCGGCGCATAGGGGCTTCCGTGATGGCAAAGTTGAAGGTCTCTATCGAAGCCAAGGAAGTTAACTCCCGAAATTCCTTGTGAAACTAACTTTTCATGTGGTCGCGTAGCTGTTATGATAAAGAAGATAAATAGCTGTAGCCATAGAAGGAGAGATAACGTTTCATGTGAGGACTATACCTTTCGGCTACCCTGTATTAATTTTAATAGAAGAGCGCCCTTAACACATAACGGACAACACGACCCACCGGTGGATCGTACGGGAAGTTACGTAAAGGACAATACGACCCACCGCTTAGTCGTATCCGTTTTAACCCTTTTTCTTAGGTAGAACTTTCCCAAATTCTGGCCCAAGGGGTTATTCTGCTCGCTGAACACGGAAATGGTATCCATTTTGTACCGTAACTACGATACTGTGGGGTTACTGTAGGCATACTATAGACACTGTTGGTGTATTTTCTCACAGCATCTTCTGCAAATTTGAACTTTGGATTTACTTTATGTGCTGAACACGAATACGCCATCCATCCTGCACCGTAGAGCAATATTGTAATGCTACCGTAGTGTACTGTATGGTTACTGTAGGTGTACAGTAGATGCAGTTTAGTGACGAAATTTTGTGGAACTTTGGTGTGTAAGGTTATTTGACATGCTGAGTACGAATTCGACATTCATTTTGTACCGCAGCGCAGTACTGTAGGGTTACTGTAGGCATACTGTAGATGCGTTTGTTCACCAAATTCGGTGAAACCTTGGCAGGCGGGTGTTTCTGACATGCTGAACTTGGATTTGAGATCCATATTTGAGATAGATGCCATATTCGAGATCGGAGTGTAAAATAACCCCAACTTCGGGGAGATTACGATGCAGAACCTCTCCTACAGTTCATACAACATTATCATTATAGTAACGCCACAGCAATGCGATACCGTAGAAAATGGATATCATATTCTTAATCAACATGTAAAATAACTCACCTGTGCAAATTTTGGTTGAATTCTGAGGGAGAAAGGTCTTTCTACAGTTTCTGTTGCATACATACAGTATCACTACAGAAGTGTTCTACCAAGTAAAATAGATGACATTTTTGTGATCAGCATGTGAAATATGCCCTAACTGCTACAAATCCGGTGACAAACAAGCGGAAACTCGCTTTGGTTCAAAGTGACCCTGAGCGGAAAATCGGCATTGTCGCTAATGGGTTAAACGAAATTTCCTTTGATAAAAGCTCACCAACAAGTAGGCTTGGGGAGCGAGCATCAGTCAACCGGCACTCTAATTTAAAGCATGTGACAGTATCGAATAAGCTAACGCTGTCTTTTTCCATGTTCGCTCATCTTTAAACCTGGGCATCCTCAGATAATTTGATAAGCTTTCTCTGCCACTCCAGGTTGGTATTGTGGAACTCTTTATTTATCACGACCTAACGTTTCGACGAAGCCGTCTTCTTCAGAGGTCTGAAAGTGGCTCTAGTAATTTCATTTTTTTTTCGCTGTCTTTTTCGCTCTCAAAAAAGTGTACTCTGATAACTATGCAGCATGAACACAGCCCGAACGGTGTAACTGTTCGAGTGGAGATCCTAGCAGCAACGGTTCCCAGTTTTTTTCCAAATAGAAACTTGGAAGGATTGTTCTTGCACACCTGTATATGTGAAAGTGAAAGGTTGTGTGCTTGTGTGTTTGTGCGTTTGTGTGGATGTTTGTTTGTACGTTTGTATGTTCCTAATAGAAATCGCGGAGCATTAACTGGTCCGGACCAAATTTTCCACGTAAACCCTCCAGGTGCCGGTGGAGGTCGTAGGCTATTTTTGATTTTATGTCGATAAGCCCATCGATTGTATCGATTTTATCGATTTTTCAAAATTTTTGCCTGAAGGTCGGTGAGGACATATCTGCTAGAGTTCTTCGATTCGCTGAACACAAATATGACAACCATTTTGGACGACAATATCGATTTATTGATTTTATCGATGCTCAGGAGTCGGTGGAGGTGCGTCTACGGGGATGCTTGATTGCGCGTAATACGAATATGAAAAGCGTTTGCGCTTATATGTCTGTTTATTTGTCTATCAATTTTATTGATTTTGGGCCCATTTGAAGGTTTTTGAAGATGTACCTACTGGGGTTCCTGAATACGTCGAGCGCGGGTATGAGAAACATATTGCACGAGAAGGGCGATTCATTGATTTTTTTGCTTTCGCACAAGGACGGGTATGAACACACCTGCTGGGGTTCTCTAACACTCTGAACACAAATATGACAAGCACTTTCTATGTAGTTGTTGCCCGAATAACTTTATTAACTTTTCGCTGATGGTATGATGAAAAACGGTCTATATGTTTCTAACACACTGATCACAAGAATATTGTCTTCATCCTCGTAAAACAGCCGGGGGCAGTAAAACATCCGAGCGAAGCCGGGTATGCCGTCCAGTTCTTTATAGTCTTGTGCGGTACGCACTACATGTTCCACCTTCTCTCCCTCAGCACCTTTACTTTTGCTTTTACCGCTGAATACAAAACATCAAAAGACTTCGGTTTAGCAAATTCACGCCAATGAAACTTTGCGTAAAAGGAATAAGTGGTTCACGGACAAACTTTTCAAAGAGATGAGCGAAGTCGACATTCAGCTTCAACTGTTTGGAAATGGCATTTTCAGTGAGTTCGCGTTCTTAAGCCTATTCTCGTCCAAAGAAAAAAAACAAATCAGAAGATGTTCAGTTTTATACTACGTGAATATGCGTCCTTTTTCACCCTCAGCATGAGATAAGGTAACGAAATGTCGGATAATACAACAATACTACGTTGCATACATTCATCGGCGGACTGCCACTTTTCATGGATTCCCACACTTGCTGACGCAATTGTTTCAGTTGGCAATTCTCATTCGGGATAAAGTGTATAGTGATGCTTCAGCAAATGAAGAAAAAAACACTCATGGCTAATTGTTCCAGGTAAGCCTGTGATTGTGAACAATCTCAACATTGGGCTGGAAATACAAAAGATTCGCGGAGGATCGATGTTCAATGATCTCAACATGCATATGAATATGAAGCTAGGTTGTATGGATAACATCAGTCGACCACAATGTAAATGGATCAATGGCCTAAAATACTACGTTTACTCAGGGGTAAGGCAATAATTGCCGTTATTACAAGCAGTATTTCAGCTTGGAATCTATTTTGACTATCTTGACCTCGCAAACGGCTACCTTGCAACGATCGTTTTAGGTCCTTTTTCCTGCCTCTGCTGTTTCATCCAGCGTTGCTGCTCTTCTTCTTGTGAATACTACTATTATTGCTTCTTTGCAACGTTTTGTGAGCTCATACTGAAACTGATACTTCATTACAACTGCTTCATTACAACTGCAAATTCCATACTGACATACCAGCATGGAATTTTTCAAATACGGTCGCATCTCGATGGTTGTGGAACTCTTAGGTTTCTTTGCACTGTTGTGGATGCAGCAAATATCGGTCGAAGTCACGGCAAATCGACGTTGCCGTGGCATCAATGCGAAAGTGGCTGTTGTCACAGCAAAGGCTGTCTCTTACGCTGTTGCCAGAAAAAGCTAGACGCGAGCGATGGTGACAAACACTTTACCGACCAATTGGCGAAATCTTGCCGGTGGCAAACCGAAGACGTCGAAAAGATCCACTGCGTTTACGACGTACACTGTCGTGTCGACAAAGCGGTGGTCCGACTATTTCGAAAAAATCTCGATCCGGCCATCATCCTTCCCACAATAGAGCCCCCTTACTATCCTCTCCATCCAATCACCATCGTCGAAGCCTCGGCTGCACTGAAACAATGAAATTAGCAAAAGCGGAGGTCCTCACGATGTGGTGGCGGGAGTATGGAAGTAGAGGCCATTACCACTGTGCAGAGCTGTGGAAAAAAATCCACGGGGAAATTCCGCTGTGTTTCTCATGGGGGTTGAGGAGAATGTCTCACCTGCTTGCTGCCTAGGCTTTCCGGGAGCGTATGATAGGGCCAATTTGTTGCGGCAACTTTGTACTGCCTTCCCGTCTTCTTGCACCTAGTTGGTTGAATGCAGGGCCGAATGATGTATAGGAAACAATACGCAGACACGTAGGCATGAACATAACTAGGCGCTGTCAGAAAGCATGGATGGGTTTGACCCCGAGACAGGGAATCGATCCCTTAACTCAAAATGCGTCTCAGTACAGCCCACGGCCGGGTCTGGTTCGCGATTAACTCTCTGTCCGCTACCTCGAGAAGCACCACGTAACCTAGCCACTGAGCGTCAGGAACCCTTCTTATGAGCGACGATCTGTGGCTGACTTTCACCACGGTAAGTGCCAGCGGCCGCCATCATTGCTTTAACAGCTCATCGCAACTTCTTTGAGCTAACTGTGGCTATAAAAGGGTTCCGGCGCTTTTGTGAGAGAATTTAAAAAAGGGTTCCGGCGCTTTCGTGAGAAAATATGTGTACCGTCGCATTCTTCGTTAAAACTTTTGTTTGATACCTTTCAGCACGACACCACTATTTATGCTTTCTTCTCTATATTGAAACTCGAAGATGTGATAGTTCCTCGCGGATACCCTGCGTATTCTGCAGCTGTATTTATCGAACTATGGATGAACACTACAGACAACCAACCTTATTTCAAGGTACGATTAAACAAAAATAAATCAGAGAAAATAACTACCCTGGAACACCATTCTAGATCGCGTATCATCCAAATGACGTGGACAATACTGTTTATCCTGTAACGCAACGAATAGATGAATGTAAGGGAAAAATTTATTGCGAACTTGCCGTGTTCAGGGACTACGCAGCAAAGGCGAAACCTGATCAAACCATGGATAAGGTGAATATGTAACTGCTGGAATTTGGAGACTGCAGTTTTCAGAAGGCCCTTTCCTAGGTCGTAGATATCGTGGATGACTTTGATTCAAGAATTTTCCAAGTATTGGGTTGTTCGGAAAGTAATTGGGATTTTTAAGCGTTGCAAAAAAAAATTATTTTCTCATAATGAAAGAACATCAACCAATGATATATGTATTTCCCATATTGTTCGACTACCTTTTGCCATGTTTATGGTAATTTCATAATTCCTCTCTCACAGAATTTCTGGCCTTTTTCAAAAAAAGAATCGAAAAACTGGGCTACGTGGGATTTGATGTCCTCACCTTCGGTAAATGTTTTCCCATTCAAGTAGTTCTGCAACGATTGAAAAAAGTGGTAATCAGATGGCACAAGATCAGGGCTATATGGTGAATGCAACATCCTAGCTGCAGCTATTTCTGCTGAGACGCCAAAATCTAGCATTGCCTTGGTGGAAGACCACTCCTTTGCGACTCGCTAATTCTGGTCGGTTTTCTAAATTTATTCTGATCTAATTTTATCAGTTGTCGATAGTAGAGGTCCGAATTGGCATTCTGGTTCCTTGCTGGCACCTCATAATGTATCACACCTTCGTAGCCCCAAGGGTGTAGTGTTCCA
>KN728035.1:0-23110 GCA_000816745.1 Ancylostoma duodenale | reverse complement strand
TCCAAAAGTTTTAAGATTTTTGCAGATTCAGTTTTCATCGCCGATCCATAGAATTTTCACTATATTACTAAGAAAGATTTAGCGAATCGAACTGGCATGAAAGTATTGAAGAACGTTGCGTTTAAGCCGAGTTATAACGCTTTGAACTGGAGGGTTCGTTTCGGCAATTAATTTCGCACCAACCTAATAAATAAATTTATGACAGGAGCATAAAATTACCCTCTGCTTTTCAAGAGTTCGTTGTGAATACCAGAGCCCACGTATACTGATCGGTATGAATTACTACCACAGCCTGGTAAATGATAAGCGAGACACTAACACTGTACCATCAATGCTTCACATAGCAAAAACCCTATCCGGACCTACTTAGCTTCAGTTCGAATGTGTCTCCTAAATGGATTTGCGAGATATGTCGTAAAATGAGTAGTTATGAAGGGACATTATGCACTATCGATTGATAAAAACGCCCTGGTTGTGATGCAAAGCGGAAACGAGTGATGACTAAGGACTAACGGAAACAACTGATTCCTAACACCTTGGACTAGAATAACTTGCTTATAATTGGAATCATCTGAGCGAAGTAATATAGCCCATAAATTGACACCTACAAGAGGGTTAAAATTGGCTGAATTGTATTTTTGAATGTTTGATGGATGATATTTTAAATCTGAGCTACCAATGGAGACCAAAAAAGACTGAGCGTAGGCTAGAATGAAGCGGCTAAGTGAGCATAAACGACTAGAGTAAATTGCCCAAGATGGATTCCAGCGGTGTATGTCATGAGATGTCATGGATTCAAAACGGTTCAGGATGAAAAAACGAGCAGAAAAAGTTGTCAAATACACTAACTTGTAAGGATCCTGCAGCAAGAACGCATTGTAAAGCATGACGAGGTTTCACGACTAGCTCAGTCTGCGAGAGTGCACTTCGATGGTTGTATCGATTTGGTGACTTTGGAACGACCATTTTATCGAATGCTTCCAGTTCTCGGTGCAAAGAGCATTTGTTCGGAGAAAAAATTAATCAGTGATTCATTGTGACTAATGCATTGGATGCCTTCATTGCCAGAAAAGGTAAGGACTTCTAGGCCGGAATTGATAAAAGCACATTTTGGAAAGATTCGGCTAGTAATCAAGCTTTGACGTTGTGCGCATATTAACTCTTCATATTCTCTAGCAAAACGAGTAGGGTTAGCCATCCTTTCTTTACTCCGTTAGCATTTTCTGAATCCCAGCTCTAGGAGATCCAGCAAGATTTATAAGAAACAGTAGTGGAATTTCTACGTGTTTAAACGCGAAACGCAGGGAAACGATCTCCTTTAAGAGTTATGGGACCGTATCCAGGTAGGAGGTTCTTTCAAAGTACTGTATCAGGTTATTTTTAAAGTTACTGGAGAATATTTACTGAACTTAGTTGGTATTTTACGTGCGGCACTACCAGAAAAATCTAGCAACACAACTTCGTTCAATTTATCAAGTGATGTATGAAAAGGTTGCAAATTTTCAACGTCTTTACCTCAATTCACTGGTGTTCTTATCCACTTTTAGCCTTCCACATTGATTGCTCGTTGTTCCCATCTCAGTTGAAATGAATAAAATTGCTTTGCGATTGTATCATCGGTTAAAAGACAAGAAACGGACAAGATACGGTAGCGAATCAGCACTGCGTCGCATACCATCACTTATTCCAAGTTTCTTTGATAATAAGCAGAGGTAATATGTTGGCAAGAAGCAGGGTGACTGCTAGTAAACGGGTTTTCGAAGAATAGCTCTAGTGCAGTGAAGCAGACACGAAATTAGAAGTGAGGGTGGCGATGATGCTAACTGATGAGGTATAAACTATGATCTGATGAGGAGAAGTAGGGTTATTCAGATTGGTAGGGCATGATGCTACTGCTAATATGTAAAAATGTGCAACAAGGAGGCTTTCCAGAGCAATTCCATGTTTTTGCCTTGAATTTTGGACCACGTGTTGTGACACCTACTGTGCAGATCTTTCCTGTACATGTGTAAGCTTAGTCTCACTTCGCATCAAGACTGACATTTCTCCTGCTCATGTGTTTCAGCTGATCCGTATCATGTATCCAACAACAATACCATGAAAAAAGAAAACAAACATTTCCCACTGAATATCCACAACAATGCTGATGTACCCTTCCACTTTAGCTATTTTTGTCAACCATAGTGTACAATTGCGCCGAGTCATAGGGATAACACTCGTAGTTCTTTCATGAGAAAAAGAAGAAAAATGCCTTTTTGACTTAGGATACTCCGAAAAACGTTTCCCATCCAGTAAGAATGCCAAAAATTCGTTGGAAAAATTGGATTCTTGCTCCTTGTACCTCAGTTTTATTTGCTCTTTACCTGAATTTCTTTGCAAATGTGATCCGTCGACAATAGAACTAGAAGGTAAGTTCAAAGGCCGCGTGTATAATCGACATTACCCTGGGTAAACGTGTAGGCACCCGTGCTGACTATGGGCAAAATATGGGGAATGTTAGAAAGTTCACCCTGGGTGACCCAAATGATGCATGTGGCCCCAAAATCCATTCTAAAACTGTTCGGAAAGCGACTACTTCCCAATTCACATAAGATATGAGGACCTGACATGACTGCGTGCTCAGGATATGTGTCGTTTGAAGCGTGAATTATGCCAGAAACGCTACTAGTACATTTCTGCACTTGAAATCATGTTGTAGATCTCGTTCCCACAAACCTATTGGTATACAGCAATTCTGATAGGGAGCAAAATGACTTGAAATGGCAAAATAACGGAAACAAATGCATAATCCTGCTTTCTTCATACTCCTGTTGAATAACGATCACGGATTTTTGATTGACTCAGATTACTCTGGCTAGGGGACTGATTTATGCATGAAGTCGGCATATGCGGGGTGAGGGTGAGAGGTGTGCCAGCACCCTGTACTAAGGAACTCCAAACGTTAAAGCCCTTACGGGCCACTGGACTACACCGCGGCGCGACAGGGAACAAAAGGAAGTGGATGGTGAATGGCAGCAAGAATGCCGCACTGCGGCGAGCTGCGCTGGTCCGTGTTGATCTAAGTCGTTAGCGTTCCCTGTAGAAGACATCGCATGACGGGTCTACGTGGGTGCTGTTATGCCCAAGCTGAATCACTTTAATAAAGTGTCACCCAGGTGAATAACATTTCCAATTTCAGTGACTCGTTCTTATTACGATTCCTTTCTGTTTCGGTCTACAAGTGTTGAGGCCAGCGCCTGTACTAAGTCTACCAGGGGAGATAGCAGGCTTCAAAGATTGAAACTGCTACAGCATTGAAAGCGGAGCGACGCAGAGTAATGGAAATGTTGATGGAGGATACGATGAATCACGGTTGAGGAATGCAGATGCACGAGGTGTAATAGACGATTTTGAATGGTATGACACGCTTGACTTAAGCCAAGTTCATTGGACGATGAATTCCTGACTTGAAACTGCTAGCGCATGTGCAGCGAATTGAAGTAGTGTGATCAGCGTAATTTTAGCTGGTTGTGAGATCAAAAATGATATTGCTTGAGGTGATGCTGCACATGTGTCCCGAGGTTTGCAGAGAAAAATTAATACTGTCGTGCTGATTCAAAGTGATTTCGAGGGGACTTCAAAGGGTCAAAGGGACTATTAACACATGTGTGGTAATCCAGCTTGAGGTAGACCTTCAGATTGAATTTCCATTAGAAGATATAAAAATCCACTCTGGATTCTATAGTTGAAGAAGGCTGGAATTCTCCACAACACTCAACAAAGAAGATTATTTTGTGAGCAAGGAAACCTCAAATGAAATTCAATGAAAATTCGATGGGACGGTGCCAGAAGAGGGAGCGAGCGGGTTGCAGGCTCGCTTCGTGAGAAAGTGTGAATCTGGTGTGTAGACAGAGTGTGTTTCTGTAAAGTTTCCGTTCGTGAGAGCTTTTCTTTGCCCGCCTCCTTCCCCCATTCCCCCCAATTGCGGACCTGGCCTACTTGAGTAGTTGTCGTGACTGTCCTGCACTGCAAAAGTAGCATCTCAGCGTTCCTTTAGGCCAGCGAGATGTGGGCATCCAAGACGTAGATAATCCAGGAAGCTGGTTTTCTCAGACACGAAGCAAGTGGATCAGCGGCGTTCTTTGAAGTATTTGGTAATTGAGACCTGGTTGATGAAACATCCTTCGTTATGGGCTCATATACTTCTTCAAATTGATTCTCAAATGACATGAATTCCCGAAAATTTTGGTACAGAACTCTATTCACGTAAAAACTATCGCAAATGTAATAATGCGATATGTATAATACATAAGTATACTACATCTTTCTGCTGCTCACTGCAAATTAAGCGAGATCAGTAGTGTAGATGTAGCTGAAACATATCCAGTAGCAAGAAAAAATGCGCCCATAATCTGTTCTATTTTTTCCGGCCAAAGCCGGATTTTCAAGTTTCGTTTGATGTTCACATGGCTGGCAGCAATCTTTTTCTTGTCAAGACTAAACGAGATTTTCCCTCTTCTATCCCCCTTTTCTCACCGCTGGGATTTTTTCTGTCACTATTTCTGCCACTACCCCCCCCCCCCCCCCCCCCACACTCATTTCTCACAACCTGTACATCGCACAGCGAAGAAATGATAGTGAAAATTGTTGTCGCTTTCCTAAGTGGGAATGACCATTCATTTCCTCTGGGACGGAAACAACCTCCGATTAGCTAAGCAAACTGGAACGGGGGAAATGAGCTAAAACATGAGCATATTCAAGCAAAGCTCAAAGTTGAACCAAATTAATATATAATATGAAATGCACAATTAATATATCTATAATATGAAATGCAGAAAACGATGGCATATTGATTTTCGATGAATAACATACATCGGATATGGGCTTGCCTGAAGCTCTTTGCTCGACCAATATGTTTCTTGAACACAGGTTTCACTAACTTTTGTCCCAAGAGGAGGCAGAAATTGAGCATGTGCCAGCAATAATATTGAGATATTCATAGAATTAGGAAGAGAAGATACATGTTAAACCAATTATGAGCTCTAACTGCTGGGTGGAATGGATGTAGTAATTATAACAAAATCAACATTAATACGACACAGCAGACCATGTTTTCATGAATGTTTCGTAGAAAGTTCAAGAATCCGGCAGGAAACTTAGGCTGCAGCTGTTTACTTTCATATGAATAAGATTCGTAGAAGTTACACAGAAATGTCTGAGTAGAGAAAGTTTCCGACTCACCCGTGTCTGACCGCATGGTGGTATGGAGAAGCTTGGTATGGAGTCCCCGCCGGCATTTCTGAAAAGAAGGAATTTATCTGCTTTCACGTAGCCAGTGGCATAATTGAATTTGATGGCAAGAGAGAAAAAAAAACGAATTAATGCACGGGTTTTACCGAAGTAATCACGATGCAAGCACAGAGAAAAAGAAAACGAAGCTCGAGAATGGAAACAAAGAAATGAAAGGACTTTTAAGAATTGAAGAGAAGAAAGTTTATATTTCTCGCACATACATAGTCCCTAAAGACACCGTCAAAAATTAGACTTCGATAACTTCCGATGTCGAGTGGCACTTATTCATAAAGCTCTTATGAATCTTATAGGCATTGTTTCATTGGTATGACAAGCAATCTCATACCCATGGGCACGGTTGCCCCTGGGTAGCAGCTGTGATAACATCACAAATGAGTAAATAATATCGACAGGTACCAGGTAAATGGTAAATATGTATGGGTGCGTTAATTCGTTTACCATGGGTAATCCCAGTGAATGGTTCGCCACTACCTTCCTCATCTCATATACTATAACATATCCTTACTGGTGCATGCAATATTAAGCATAGCTATAAAGCCCATCAGGAAGAGATGGACGAGAAACTTGCCGGAGGTTAGTTTGTTTCAACTTTCCTCTTATCAGTATAGTCTCTCCTCACTACTGATGAGCTACGGAAACATTGAATAACTAATTTTCTTATGAGATGGGGAGTGAAATGAAATTCGGGTAACCACTATTTTTCTTTCTTATCAAACTGAACCGGATACAGTACCGTAAATGGTGAATTTCATGGAAAAAATAGGAATTGGATGTTAAAGGTGTTAAGCTACCAATTCACATGTCTAGCTGAGGAAGTTCCACTCAAAAATTTTCCCAAATCACCTATCTCGAAAGCCTGTCTAGAAGCAAATAAATCTGAGAAGATCTGCAAGAGTTGTGGTCAAAAAGGTGCTTGAGCAAATTTCTATTTTTTTTTTTGAAAAACTTCTTCGTGATGACTGCTAGCGCCTAGTGTAGACAATCGCAGATTTTCTGTAGTACTCATAATAACATCCGAAGGATAGATCAGTTGTTAAAGTCAGAGAATAAAAGGCACAGAAGCTGAAAAAAAGAAAAAAAAGAAAAGGGAACGTAGGGTTCTTGTATGGTATTCGCAGTGAAGACATTTTTAGATGGAAGACGCAACAGCCAAAGTAGATTAGCTTCAATTCTCCCCGAGAGAGAAGAATAGCCTGACATAGGAAAGGATCGGCACGTGATGAAGATATGCATAATGTTCAAAACTATCCGGATATGGCTCTTACAGTCTCAAACAGAAATGGATAGGCTAACTGCTGTTAAGAATTATGTTCTGCCTATCTTTGAACTTAGTTTTAATGTTTTTTTAGAAATACTTCTTGCAAGTCGAATGTTCTAGTTCTATTTGCCAGAACATAAGCTGCCTGCGCTTGTTTTCTGATGGAAACACCTGTTCTTCCTTTCAACTCCTATCCCATCTCACTTTTTTCTTGACCGTCACGGTTGATTGCGTCGATCCACAATATGGTACCCGAACGTTTTGGGAAAATTGAGTCGCGTGAGGTTCCACACAAAACATGAACATTATATAAGGCATTACTCGCTGAATGAGGGTTGATTCCATATCCTCCTTCATTTACTGCGAATACCATTATCACGATCACTTGCCTATCATCAATCTACGATCATTGTTGTCCATCTCATTGTTTAGAAACTTCCTTGGGAACCAATGATGAAAGGGTCACAGACTCGGGGGCACCAGGGAAGCCACATAAGCGGTCTACATAGTTTTCAGCCTCGAAAAAAGAAGTGTGAAAAAACTTTTTTAATATCCCTATTAGGAGTTGGATCTCTGGCATCACTCCTATATTCTCAGTGCACAACATTTTAGAATCAATTAGAATATATTTAACATTTATCATAACAGTTTCATTATGATGAAGAACAAAAATGTAGAATACACAAATAGTACAGAAGAGTATAAAAGAGTCGAGAGTAAATAGGAGAAAAGAAGATTGATCATAGGATTAAAAAAATGACCAAAAATGGGCCTGAGAGTGCGAATAAGTCTTAGTGCGTCTCAGATTTTACTATTCCTTTGAAACCATGAAGGCTGCCTTAGTAATGGCACTGAATCAGGCTTCAATATGCACATGTATTTGCTATAAATAACTGAGAAACCTTATATGTACCTTATTACCTCTTGAGTAACATTACCTCATGAGTAACCGAGAAAATATAGAATTTCCTGTTTCTTATAGTTCTCGGAAATTGAGTAATGCACCTCTTCAGCGTCGTTGTAATAACTCATAAATATCGTACAACGATTTGAGTGATAATTTAGTTTGATCCTTTAGATTGCTACTTTTCCTAGTGTTAATTCTATGCCGAACTCACCTTTCTCAAATTAGTACCTTCGTGAAGGGAGAGATATGTATAAACCAAAGAAATAAATTAATAGCAGGTAAACAACATATCTTTCTTCCTAACTGATGCAAATTACTTTTTGGAGGATGAATACTGATAGAAATCGTTCAGCGATAACCTCATAAAACTCTTTAATCCTGATATTCCTTATTCATTTTTATATAGTAATACCAGAAGAAAATTCGAGAAAAATGACAATATGACAGGGGAGCAAAAGCGTGTCAGAAGGAAAGGGATGGTTTTGATGACGCAGGAGAAGTCATTTGACGATGGGGAAACACTGAATACACCTCATTAGTGTGAGGCGGGAAGCAATCGCAGCTATTCTTCTCAAACAGTTTTCATATCAAACGTTTATACTAACATCGGAAGAGACACCCTTCAGCTGGGGGGTGACGCGTCAACAATAGCCAGCGATCAATACATATGGCAGAAAAGTGCACGCCGAGGGATTCCGGATCGGTTGTTTTCGTCACGAATGACCTCAAACTGAGCATAATATGGTAGAGGGAAGGCCCAGCGAGTTCTGTGATGTATGTCGGCTATACTACGGGGAAATCACTAGCGAGATGCAGGTAAAACAGAGCAGGCCATCACATTGTTGTTGTTTTGAGCAATTTTCTGTTCAGCTGTTTGTTTTTCAGTAGCCAAAGGAACCGCAGAACAATGCGCTCAGAGCTGTGATCTATGAACTTTGACCTCAAGGAAGCAAAAAGAAAAACTGTGGTAAATGCTATGGCATAGCCTGCCTGTTCTCACAAAAGACTTGCATATTTCTTGCACATTAAGGAAAAAGAAGCACTACTGAAGAATGGCTAGGTTTCAATCCAGAAATCAAGCTGAATAAATGTGGTTTTTCTTTTTTTTTTGCGAATGGATGATAATTGCAGGGAAATTCAAGGAAAAAAAGGCTGAAAACATGCAGTATACACTCTGCGAGGTAACGGCGCACAATTTCGATGCTTGTCGTTTAGTGTAAATAGTGCAAGTTTATTTCTTTATTTATATTTATTTACGTATTACATCACAGATGATGTGCTTGATACCGATGACAGCTTACAAGTTTATGCACCAATACTCAACAGTGCCGGACGCAGGAGTGGCAATTCAAGGGGATGAGATGCCAACTCCACCACTCACGAGACCCACATGAAAGAATGAAAGTTCTTGAAATATTAATTTTAATATTATATAATTGAGGACAAATAAAATATAACAGTAAACAAATAAAAACTGGACAAATAAAATATAGCAGTAAACAAATAAAAACTAAGTCATTCTAAATTTTTATTTGTTGAATAAAGAAACTTCGAAATTTCGACGAACCTTCCTCGGGAATGGGCCTAGTACCGTCACTTCTGAGACCTACATAGTGTAGAGACAAGAGGCTCATAGAAATAAGCTTTTTACTGGAAATTCCCTGGTGCTTCTAGTCGTTTACTCGTCTACTTGTTTGTTCATTCGTTCACTTCATGCATTAAAAATTATCCACCAGAAGATAGAAATGCAATAGCAGGTCAATGAAACAATGAGTCATTACAATGGCACAGGGAAGTCGATCAATGTGTTACTTTGCGAGAACTGGTCCCTCACATCCTAATTTTTGAAACGCTGTGGTCATAAATGTATGTATTAATTCCGTTCGTTCATAAGCTCTGGTAAAATGAAAAATCCTTGCTTGAGAATAATTAACTTTACTGAAACGCAGCAGTAAGCGGTAGTGTATTAGTACTGAATGTCGGCAACCTTTATCCATCTGTTAGACGGGTCAACGACACCGTCGCTCCAGGATACGTATGAAAGATCAGCTTTGAACGGAGAAGTTTCGGAAATGCTGCTTCCTGGTGGGAACTATCAGTAGAGCTTTTTGCGGGAAAAGATTCTCCAGTGAGTTGGACAGGTGGTGTCTGATCACACTAAACCATGGACGAAAGCGAATTAAAGAATGAGGAACCAGTTGATTCTTTTCAAGATGTGTCAAACATAAACATTATCAGACCACACAATGAAGCGAGGAAGAGCTTCATGCATGATGGTTTTAGTGGAAAGAAAAAATAAGTGACAATGACAACCTAATGGAAAGCTATTGAATTTTTGAAAAAAAATGTTAATAGGGAAGGAACGCATGTATCAACATTGTAGTTCTCATCGGGAGATCACCCTGAGAAATTCACAAAGAGTAAGATGGAAATCTACTCTTGCGATGGGATCAAAGAAGTAAACTAATACTAGCCGCAAAGAGAATCGATGAACAAGTATATGGTGGCCAAAAAGTGTAGGCGCCTTAACTGGCACTTCTGTTTATGTTTGTTTTTATTTTTATTTGTGAGTGTTATCACATTTTCGTTTCATACATGACTGATAAGTTATCAAATGTGGTTTCTCTTGGCCTACGATTCTTTCCGTTTCCTGAAGCGATGCGAGAGCTTCCACACGGCGAGTTTTTCTGCACAGTCTACTGTTACCCACGACTCTTGTGAGGCCGTTACAGCAATAAAAAGAAGTTCGTTTGGAAATTCTACCACGAGCGGTTCAGAAGGTCATCAGGCGAGGCCATGAAAGGGAAAAGAAAATACTGGCGTAGATAGAAAGTTGGTGTGTACTCGGTGGAATAACGCGAGAAGGACTAGCTGTTGCGCAATGCAGGTTTCGTGATCTCATTGCTGAAGGCCTATAGTCCTTAAGCGCAATCGGCGGAGAATTTTCGAGCGCGCCCAGCATGCGGCGCGTGCGCGGCGCGGCCCTCTTCTGGGGCCGTCCGGTCGATATCGGACAGCCACAGGCCTCATACCTTCAGATAAACTTCAACTAAAGAAAAAAAATGAAAGAAAAACATTCATATGGGCCAAAAATCTGACGAACGAAGGGGAACGCTGCCGCAAGAGGGCCGCGCCGCGCACGCGCCGCATGCTGGGCGCGCTCGAAAATTTTCCGCCGATTGCGCGTAAGGACTTTACATATACATATAAAAGCGCAATGGGGCCAACTTGGAAATTTTTTCTTTGTAAAACACAATTTTTATGTAGCTGTAGTCATTAGTACTAGTTGTACGCAATTTTTAAGTAGTTGCGTAGTCACTTGCAATAATAAGCACAAACTAGTTGTAGCTAGCAAAGGAGAAATGGTATTAAGCATAATGCCCATACTTTTCAGCCACCCTGTTTGTGATTATCGGACACTTACCACCCGCGGGCGTCAGGCCTCGGTAAGGCAGGGTGTAGAAAACCACTATTCCCAGTCTGTTTTCAAAATGGGCAGGGCAGCTTTTACGGAGGATGATTGGTTAGCTGCTAGACTGAGTCAGAGGATTTTGAGCCCTATTTGGCTGTTTCTTCCCAAGTTCAATGAAGGCAAAACGGCCTGACGCGACACTTACGGGTGGCAAGTGTCCTTAGACGCCCTGTTTGTATGTAGCTGCCGAAATAGAGCACATTATTTTCGGGGCATCTGTAGAGGTCCCGAACCAAATACATCTAGTGAAATTGTGTAGTTGCATACTTGTTGCAAGTTGTACCATTTTCAGAAAAAGGGCATATAACCACCACTGGTGCGCTAACCTTGGTCATGTACAGTGCACATGATGGCTCCACTAGAAACAAAAAGAAGCCGACAGCATTTCTCTCGAGGATCGCTTATTTATTTATTTTTATTTATAGATACA
This sequence comes from Ancylostoma duodenale, assembly GCA_000816745.1. NCBI lineage: Eukaryota > Metazoa > Nematoda > Chromadorea > Rhabditida > Ancylostomatidae > Ancylostoma > Ancylostoma duodenale. Next base: position 11,751 of record KN728035.1, on the reverse strand, counting down.
CTCTTAGTGTTCCTCATACAAAAAAGAAGTAATTCCATGGCAAGCGAAATCCATCAAACAAAACTGGTAAAAAAAAGGAACTAAAAACACTTTGATAGGACACACAAACAAAAGCACAAACAACACTTTTTGAACCAAAACTTGGAATGTGTTGCTCCTCGAACTATCACGATGCCCTCTCTGGAATGTAAACACTAATCAAGTCCACTAGGCTAACTGCTTTCGGAGCTTGCTCCACCGAGACATAGATAAGGCCGAACAGGACCCTCTACTTTTTACTAAATGTGTAGCATTGATTCCTTAAGGATCTAGGAATAACCGCTTCTACAGAAGTGGCACTTATCCGAACCGTCTCCACCTCAAAGAACTGCTTCACATTACGCGCAAAGTGTTTAAAGTAGAGCCATCACTTCGCGCGACTGTGGATAAACATTAGAGAGTGTTTTCTTGCTCAGAAAAGGGGCAAAAAACGATGGGATTTCTATTCGGGTAAAAATCAGAGGAGAAAGGGGGATTTTCGGGGGTCATTCCTTAAGAGTAAAGCAAGAAAAAGACATGAAATCTGTAATGAAATCAGTGGGCGCCCAAGTTACCATGCAGATACTTTCCCGAAATAACTGGTTTTTTGTTACGATGTGATGTTTTTGCACTCGCTGCTACTAAATTGGGACAGTAGAGTTCACTATGGAGAACATATTTCCGTCCTTGTGACTTATAGAGAAATTTTTTCGTCAATGTGAACGACGGCGTTGTCCTAAGGTTGATAATAAAACATAGAGGCTCAGGGACCATTTGAAAATAAAGAGAAAATATTTAAAACATGTACTTGGGCCCAAGAATCTCTCCAAGATGGATTCAAACTACTTCATATCTCCAGACATAAGTGGATGAATTTCCTGGCAAAATGGTTCAGTTCTGCGGAAAAAAAGCAATTTTAATGAAGCAGTGAGGAAATATGAGGAGAGCGAAGCATGCCAATCTCCGCTCCTAAACGTTGTTCAATTTGGAATACTGGGAGATTGCAAACGCTTCATGAATCTTTATGAATATCGCACCTAAGGACGCCAAACATTAATCGCACCCGGCAGAAGTGATCGTCTCAACCCAATGAGCGATTACATGGTCCACGGCAAGCGTGTGTGGAAAAATATGTGGGTGAAGCTACACGCATGTTCTCCATGTGAGGGTAAATTATTACCTTCTTCACGAGAAGAAAACGAAACCATCTCTTCAGATTGATTTACGATCACGATTTCCACAGTCACGCTGGCATTGCAGGATGAGGGTGTGAGGAGAAAAAAGAGCTATGTATGAGGTCTCCACATATAACGCGTAGTTTTGAGGATAATGTATACCTAACAGAGACTCCAAAGTGTATCCGGTATAATCATGCGATGCTCTCTATTTACCAGCGGGGTGTAATTAATCCTAAAGAAATTGTTCTAGCTGCACTACGTATAATATGTACATTACGAAGTAATGGGCCCAACAAAAATTCGCTCCACAAAATAAAGTCCACGATAAAAATGCGGAACACGCGATAAAAAAGCACCGCAAAAAAAGAACAAGAAAATTGCGCGCAGTAGGTGGCTTTTTTTCTTCTTACCGCCTAGAAAGACAAACCGTAGCAGCTCTCATGATGAGGAGATGATGAAACGTGAAGCGCTCAACAGAATATTGCACTGAGAATGCGTCAAAGACATTCCAAGACTTGGAATGAAAAAAAAAGAGATTCGCAAGAGCTATGGATAAACTGTGTAATAAATGAGTGGTAGGAAAGGTAGAAAAAAGAGGAATCGGAATAGCTGCGGATGAAATATGAGATAAATGATTCTAGGAAGGGTAAAAGAACATAGATAATGAAGTAAGAAGTGAGTTGCAGAGTTTGTTCTCATCCTGAACCAAGGGGGGGGGGGATGATACTATCTTTAATGGGTTTCAAAGCAGCAAGTTACCATTACCGCTGCTTGTGTGAAAGGAAATATGTTGGGAATATCTTCAGAAATGCTTAATATCGATGAAAAACATCTTTTTCAAATAGTTCGTTTGAGGAAATTTCTGGAACCTCTGAGATAAACTCTATTTTCTCTGAGAAACCTCATGTATGTCCAAAGAATAACGATCAGTGGTCTCCACACATCCTAACGCAGAACAATTCCTGATAATAATAATAATAATAATAATAATAATAATAATAATAATAATAATAATAATAATAATAATAATAATAATAATAATAATAACATTTCCTGATCGATCGGAACGAGAAAGGAAAAACAAATTGATGCAATGTGTGGATGCGCAGACAATCAGAGTGCCAAGGCGCGGAAGATGAGGCGCGTGCGAGCGGGCCCGCACCAGCGAAAGTTTCCAAATTATTGATACTGCAACCACTTTTCATTCTTCTTTCTCCATTTCTGAATAATACTTCTTTCAAAAATAAGTCTATTTCTGAACAGCTCAAAATCCTTGCCTGAAAATCTTCAGATCCAATTTTCGCTTTGTAGAAAAGCACGACAATCAGTGAAGCGAGGAGGGAACAAGGAAGAAGGAACATAAGGCGTAGAATGAGGAACTACTGATTACTTGTTATTCTTCTAGCATGAGCGGAAGTTTATTTAGTGAAGAATGTTCAGAGAGGCATGAAAAGTGAAGAGTTTACAGCGATGCGGAAAAACAGAAAATCTTAGTGCAGCAAAAGTGCTGCAAATGTTTGCCGCATGGAATATCGAACACTTCATGCTGTTGTTGGGACAGGTTTTCGACCAGTGACGAGATCAAAACAACGGTTTAGTTCAATGGACTTTTTTGTTTGGGTGTCTGTCAAGTCTATGAAGAGCAGTCAGCAGTGACTGTTTCATTCTCACGAGAATTTACTTTCAAAGTGCATGAAGTATGATAGCTGCTATTCCAAAACTCAGTCTTTTTTTTGTTCCAAAACCTGAAAGTTCCTGATTGTCTAGAATGCTTTACCACAGAAATATTATGTTTTTCGTCAAACGGCTTGTGAATCCTTGAAAAAAAAACACTGAAGATCCTTAGCAGTTCAGTTTCCGCTCAATTATTCTGAGAAAAATTCTCTGAAAGGCCTTCTCTACACCTTCTTCAACAGAAAAAAAACTTTTGATAACCTGCTTCAGAGTTAATCGTTTTAAATTCTATTTGCATTACTGGGTTCAGAACAATTCAGTCTCCTGAAAAAATCGCAGATTTCCTCCGTGAGATCACCACTGTAGCTTGATTATCACCCAGAAAACATGAGGATAATGGTAATGTTGGTTGACGTGACACATGGACGCTGACCAAGTCTTCACTGGGATCAATGCTTGAGGATCGGGCAAGGTTCATGGCAAATTCTGATTCTCATTTGCCAACAAGGTATGCACGCAAGCGTCGTCAATCGTTATTGCACACCTGAAACTAAGGCCGCGTCGCACCATCTACGCGGCGCGGCACGGCGCTGTGGTTCCCGCGCATTGCCGCGATTACTGTTTTGTCTATAGCTTCCTCGGCTAATTCCTTTATGTGTGATCAGTCTTATGCACACTTACGTCGTTGTGCATAAAACCTGTAATTTTCACATGCAAGGCTATCAGTGTGCCCAATTGGTCTGTAGCGCCGCTTAGGTGGAGCGACGCGGTCAGGTTTCCAGATTTTCCAGAATGACGATTGATGCCCCTGACGCATTCACTAGTATGTCAGCGATTCTTGCGCCGCTGCAGAAAGTATCAGTACTCAGTCTCGTCCCCTCCGGCAGTACCGGATACCGACGAGCAAAAAATGTTTCTAATTAACGTTGGATGAATGAATTGCCGCAGGCTCTCCGGCTTCTAATTAAGGGGCTAATTAAGTCTCAGCACCTGAAGCAATCATCTTTTAATTTAACAAGGAATAAGCTTTTTCTAGAGATTTCTGCGGATTGCTTCAGAGGAAAAGTGCATTTCTTTAGTCGATTCATATAGCTTCGCCGGAATCTCCTCCTTGAGGCCCTCATTTAAGCATCCCTACCACAACCGCTCTACTCCGCATCCCCGTAATGATTCACTTGCAAGCAAGAGCCACGAGCTTAGAGACTCATCAGTTTTCTGCGAAGTTTTCCATAAGGCGAACAATTCTAGAGAGCAGACTCAAATCCTTATGGGGTGGGCATTTGCGGCACATTTATTGTGTAACATCTTTGAAGGCAATGTGTTAAATGCCTTGCACTAAAAGAACACCTTCGGCTACTTCAGGCTACATTATCAAAGATTTTCAAATTGATAAATTGTCAGAAATGTAATTATAAACCGAGAACTCGTGTTGATTATACTGTTCCAAAACAATGTTTGCCCATTTTTAAAAATGAATTAACTCGATCTTGAGCAGCAAAACCACGAACGACTTTCGAAGATGCGTGTACTAAGATGAAAGGCGCTCAGAAAATGGACACCGTTGGCAGCAATACACATTAGGTCTTCGAATAATTCCATAAATATCGTCGTAAGCATCATACATCTCAGAGAATGTAATAGTGGAGCGCTACTACAGGTAAACACGCTTTCTAGAGATATCTTGCAAGGAATATCTTGCAAGGAAGTCTCTGATGCAACGACTTCTAACAACCGAGCTTTAAGACTCAATTTTTTTTCTATCTAGAAAACCATACTTCTGACTATGAACTCAATGATTTCCTTCAAATTTCACTTTTCCCACGCCTTTTATCATCTGGTCGATGAAAGGGTTACAGAAATGAGTTAACTAAATCCCTCACATGAGAATTGCGCACTTTTTACACGAGTGAAATAACAAGCCCTCTAGCTCTGGCATTTTTTTGTAATCCCAGTGTCACATTTGTTGAGAACTAGACGGGTAAGTGGAGGTACTACAAAGAACTGACAGTGCTATTGAGGCAGTGTAAGACAGTATCTTTCCTGTGAGAGCAGAACAAATAAATTCTCAGAGGGTAAATTCTGCACTTGTCCCTCTTGTCACGAAAAAAAGAAAAAAATGGGAATAACCGTGAAGTCGTGTGGGAGGGCTTCCAAATGAATTCCGATCTGTATTCCAAGAGAACATATGTTTAATGTTTCGGACTAGAACGGCCTCACAGCACCTTAAAGTGTTCAAGAATTCCTAAACACCTAGCTGAGTAGGAAAAAAGCGAGAACTCTGGGAAACGTACGCTATTCCAGGAGAGATTTGGACTGATACGGAATTTTTCTGAAAGCTGCGCGATTTTTTCTCATAATCTCCAGTTTTACAATGATCGTTCAATTGAAGAGGTGTGATTATCGGTTCAAAAGTGTGAATTCAAAGTTCACTATAAAAACGTAAAATGCGGAACCCGAAGGAGTACCAAATTCAAATCCATGTTTGTGAAGTTACGTATGCAAAACTAAAAAAAACGAGGGAAATTTGTTTACACATGTGTAGAAGAATAAATAAATTTCTTTTCAGTGTAAATATGTTTACTAGGCATACAAGAGTCAGAATTCATATCGGAACCTGAAAAGTGCGTAAAGGTCCATGCGCACGTATTGTTAAGGTATCCTTCTAGAAATTCCTGAAAAACAATTTAGTAATGATCAACATTGATAATATGTATAACATGTAGAAAGTAACTGCTCGAGTATTCTTCATTCTGTGGAATTTGGCTTCCCGAACCTTCTTCGATACAGATTGGCGTTTCTCACTCGACTATGCTGAGTAACCGGTGTTTTGGGATTCGAATTGGCATTACTTTTTGCTATATACATTCAATAAAAAAATAGAGCCTGTGATTCCATTATAGTATAGTGGTGAAGCCAGAACTTTTCTGGAATGCTGTCAGTTGTTAGAATTGACCGTTTCGAACAGTTTTACTTCAAAGAATAAAAAAAAACAGATACTTCCGTGCTCTCCCCAGTAACTATAGTACTTACCCCAAGAATTAATATTGTGTTTACATTTGTTTTTAATTCTTTTGTGGCACATTGGTTCTGTCCACTCATTTCTCTTTTCTGCTCATTTACCTGTGTTTGATAGTATTTTTTACTCCTTTGTTTAGGCTTGTGCTCTGCCTTATTTGTCATAAATCCTCGCTAGCGCAAAACTGCAAAAAAAGAACAGTAGAAGTAAGCATCGTGGAAAACTTCCTGATACCATGTAGAATCCTTTCCACTTAACAAAAAAACGAGGAACTCTCCACAAATTGAACAGTGAAAGATGATAAAGAAAGAGAAGTCAGCAGGAAAGTGGGTCGACGTAGTGGGAACCACGACTCGAATGAGAAGACCTCAACAGCCCGTCGCCCTTTCGACTCGCACGACCAGACGCGATCGAATCAAAGCTGAGGACGTACACAAAAACATGCGGAGTAGAGTACGGCCAAGTGTCGTGTGCGCACTGGTTTTGAGTTGTCGGTAGCACTTTAGCATCAGCTGCGAAGGACGAGTAAGTTCAGTGCAGTTCTAGCTGGAATTTTGGTTCAACTCTTGCTTTTTGTAGTCATCATGGACTAGCCATGGAAATCGGCTAACAGATTAACCGTCTAAAAATAAGTCATCTTCCTAAGAAAGTCATAAATCCTAGTTTATGCACAAACATAATAGATAAAGCACATCGTCTGTAGTTGCATACGTATTCAAGTGGACCCAAATCAGTGCAGGAAAATTCTGTGCTGCTCTTACATCCAAAAACTAATTCTTTACCTTCACATTTTTCTATTGTTTGCCAATCAGCATTTTACAAGGTGGCCCAAAATTACAGGATTTACAAAACGATCCATATCTAGAGCTAGAAAGCGAGATGATAATTCTATCGCCAGCATGGCATTTCTCACTCATCCATAAGCAGAATCTACCTCCATATTCCATAAATTTCCCTGTCGCCAGCAAGAAAAGACCTGAAGAAATCGAAATAGTCCCCTACGGTGGCGCGGAGGTAGTCTCTCCACAGATAATCCCACGTTTCTGGAAGGGTTTGCTCTAAAGACAAAACAATTTTATTGGATCAAAATGAAATTACGTCCTTGAAAGAGTACTATACCGAGGAATCCACATGAAGGGATACTGAGAATAGCACTTACGTTGAAGCTGGCATGGCTTTCGGCACAAAATCAGCGTGAAAACTTCTTTGAGAGCTATTTTCACGTCTTTTTCTGTGTTTATGTAAGAGTAAGAGAGTGAAGCTCTCTAGTTTTACAAACTTTTCGTCTTGGATTTCCAAGGACAATTTCCCTCATTATACGATCAGGGACGGTGATTCGTCTTGATATACACACTCATAGAGTGATAAAATTTGGCGTATCCTCAACTGGTATTCGATCTTATAATACTAGTAAGTAGTCTTTCATATTCATTTCAATGTTTTCTTTGTTCCCCACTTTTCTAGTCTTCGACGTACTGGTAGGCGATGCTTTTGCAAGATCTTACATTTTAGCATAACAATTGCACCATAACAACACAACCGGCTTAACTGAGTGATAGAAGTACGGTTGACTGACGGCTCAGATTCTCAAAATCGGTAGTATAGGGCCTTGTTTTAGAAGATGCTCTGTAGAAGAACAACAAAAAAAGTGATACGGAACGTCAAAACTCAAAATAACTTGAAAATCTTGTAAAAGTGTGAAAGATAAGATGCACCATACTCGTGCCTCTGTAATTCCGGACGACTCTGTACAATATGGGGCACCTCCTCAGATCAGCCCACTGTTTAATCATTTTCGCACCTGGAGTATACTCGCCAATTGCATGTGCCGAGTATTTTCTGGAATTCACCTCACCAACGAGCTTTCGGGCAACCGAATGGGCTAGTCAAGGATGAACCTCATTCCATGAGTTCTCTTGAAAATTTCTACCAAACTACTTCCCCGAGTTCTTGCGCCTTAGCATTGACGTAACCTATAAGACTGTAATGCTAAGAAGGAATGGAGCTGTGTCGAGTTATGCAGCAACTGTATCCTTGACTATACCATTAGAAGACATTCTACATATAGACAGATGTGTTACACCGACTTTCCATGAAAAATAAAGAGAATGCTAACATTTCTCCACCACAAATTTGAGAAACTAATTCGACAGTAGAAGTTGAACCAAGTGATACCCGCTCACATGTCTCCGCTGGAGAACTTGCATACCTATAGCAGACTGCCTTACTCATTAGTGCTTGAAAGGGCCAGTTGAGTACGTCTATGGAACTCCATTTTATAGTTTTTTTTTACTCATATGCTTTGCCGACACCGTTCGAAGAACTCGTGAAAGGTTGGTGATGAGCTTTGTTAATATACATAGATTACCCATAACATCCATCTACGTACCCCTGAAGTGCAGTGCTTTCCGTCTTACGTGTTTTCTTGGACGCAGATGGCAGTAAGCTATGCGGATCATGTGCTGACGGAGTTTGTATTGTATTGGCAACTGAGGAAACATATATCAAGGAGTTGTGGTGACAAAGTTACGAGATGCAAGAAGGCAGTGAAAGCCCACAGGAATTGTTAGCAAGCCTGATGATAACCAAAGCGATGATAGGTACAAAGTAAGAACAGCACTCTCAAAACAACGATATCTATAATTAGAGTTATGCTAATAGCAGATGGAATTTGGTGGTAGCGATGTACTTGGGCTCTACGCATGCTCATTTATCTGGTTTACCGTTTGTGGATACAGAGTTAGCCTGTATTCGCTGCATGTGTCAGGGCAGACAGGACCAGTTGTATATGGATATTTATAATCGATATCAGGCCAGCTCAATCCTTTTGAATATATCTCAACCAGATCCAGGTTTACTTGCTTTATGCGAACGGGAATAGAAAACTCTTGAAAGATGAGCCTACGTGAATGAGTGAAACCACCAGGGTCCAAGATTTGGAAGACGGGAATTTTATCATTCCAAGATGTTTCAAACAGGCACAGACAGAATTGATGTGAACTACAATATGTGTCATAAACTGCCATTGCTACTCAAGATTATCAAACAAGTACTACGAGAAATCCTGAAACAAGCTACAAATTATTAGCCATTACGGCAAGGTTAGGTAGTGATTGCACCGTATAGCGGTCGCGCTGCTGTACAAGCTCAAATTCGCAAAATTGTCATCCGACACTCGTTGTACAACATCCAACGTCATCTGTGCACAGTAAGAAGGGTTTATACACAGGTGAAGGCAAGTGCATTCTTCACGCTTTCAAAATCTCCCTATATCATGGACACATGGAATATCGTCAGAGGTACACATGGCGTAATAGAAACTCTGTCTGTGGTAGCATTCTGTGGTTGCAGCTGGATGAATACCATGTACCATTTTCCAAATCGGTATGGCATTATGTTGACTAATCAGCAGAGAAGATTCCACAACATTCTCGATTGGTTCAGAGCGTACGGCAAGGTGTTTTTGTGCTCGCGAATACAGCAGTACCTCCAACACTCTTCCTTCTTTTTTTGATAGTGTGCAGCACTTTTGTTCGGAATGTCCTAAAGTGGATCAAATCAATATAACACAGATAAAACGATGGAGAGCTCCAAGTGTCTCAACCTGAGCAAACTATGCAATCGATATAGCTATGCTCATTTCCTATGGATTTTTCTGATTTTGGAAAGGAAACCGATAGTACAGAGGGACAAATGTGTGCAATAGTCGGAATTATTAGGAACAACAAATAAATAAGAACTATAAGATTGACTGGAGAGTCTTACCCGACTTTTCAACCTTTTTTTTTTGCTTTTGCCATAACCTCATCCATTAAATAATTTTATCAACTATACAGGCACATCGCCAGCAGAGATTCTGAATTATACTAAGAGCAGGTAACTATTTCCTCTCTACCTAAACTGCGAGTTGTCCGATTATCGGACACTTGCCACCCGCGCGCGTCAGGCCCACGCAAAACAGAGTATAGAAAGCCGCTGTTTGAAGTTCTTCCTTAGAAAAAACAAATCATTTTCAACCAAAACTAAAATGTGGTGCTAGAGCGAGTTAAGGCACCTTTTCAACCATTTTTGGCTGTTTATTCCCAAGTTCAGAGAGGCAAAACGGCCTGACACTACGCGTCCGGTGACGAATATTGTCAAGAGACTATTGAGTGTTGCATACTTCAACTGAAAGCCGTCGTTGTCTAACTTCTCATGAAACTTTTTTGCTGCAAATTTCAGGCCAGCCGAAACTTGAATTACGACCTAGTGACTTCAGAGTAATGAACGACATTTAGTGCACTGATTGGTTTTGAATCAAACCTGTTAAGGGCTAGGAGTAGAATCGGGTTGCAATAGGAATATAGAATCCATATAGAATGCACTATAGCATCGATAGTTTTTGTTTCCTCGAGCCAAGATCCTGAAACGTGCAGTTATGACAAAACTTACTGAGTTGATACCGTTGGCGAGCATCGAGCTATAAAATATTGCTGGATCATCCAATTGTATGTATCGTAAATGGTGGCATGTCCCTGAGTTAAACCACTTTGTAATGAGATCAGAGCGAACCTGCATGGTGCCATGTAACGACAATGACAGTCATGTAGAGAAGAATGAACGAGGCTTGCAGAAAGATGCTTATCTCTTGTCGATGAGATTTCTTTGTCATCATTTTTTTCTTCTGAAAATTCATCTTGTTATGACCGGAAACAACTAGAAGATAAATAGTGCTATAACAAAAGAAAACTCAATTTAAGGTGTGAACGAAAGTTGTAATTAGAGGCTAATATCCAAACATTACAATACAATAACGAATATCAAAAACCCCTTTTCACTAGGCAGAAAAACAACTTAGAACGAAATCGAACTTGACATGAGGCTTAGTGTGGCTTACCGCAGTCAAGAGCAGAACAATTACCACATAGGACAAGTAAGTGATCGCCAGCATAAGAACACAGAGGTACCATTCCACATTTGAAATGAGGGCAGCTCCTTCCTTGGTGTGATCATACGACCAACCAACATGATTAAGGACGATATTCAGTGTGATGCATCCCCAGATCCATGTGGCAAGTGTATAAAACCAACCAGCAGAAAGAAGCGCCTGAATCAAAGCATCTTGAGCGGATAGAATTCTGAAAAAGGTGAAATAGAGAGCTAGGATTAACATTCAACTTTCCCTACCATTGCGATGCGATTTTATGCGCATATAGTTGAGATGACTTAATTCCGAGCATCGTTAGCAGACGTTATATTCGTATTATTTGTCTTCATACAGTTGCGGTCAAGCATCTTATTGCATTACCGAATACCGGCCATCAGGCCTGCCGCGCCGCATCACTTGTGCGGCACGTGCGCTGTGGGCATTGATGTTTTATTTAAGTTTTTCCCGTATTTTCTTTGTATCTCTGTTTTGATTCGGAAATGCTTGTGTCAGCGTGGCAGCAAACATAAAAATCATCAACGACGGAAACGCCCGACAGCTACAGCACCCAGGTGGCCTGCCGTACCGCGTAGACGTTACGGCGCGACAGAACAGATGTGCTGTATTCTGCGATGTAAAAATGATTGAACGGCACTGTGCATATATGCCGCTGCTAACTAATTCGTTCTAGTAAAAGTGCAAAGTGGAGAATGAGTGGCCACAATCCCAACCGTTCGAGTTATGCCACCATTCTATAACATTTTCATTCTGCCATACCCCGAACGGTTCGAATTGTGACTAGTCATCCTCTACTTCGCATTATTACTAGGACACACACATCTTCTGTGGCATTGCTGAACATCCTTTGCTGATGTTGTTATTGAACAGTCGGTCTGCTTACCGACTACATAAACTATTTTAACTTTTTGCTTGAAACTCGAAACCGAGCAGGAACAGCA
>KN728033.1:3749-23074 GCA_000816745.1 Ancylostoma duodenale | reverse complement strand
CCATACTCCACGTGTAGTATAGCACCGTGCGTCGCCGTCGCTCAGCGACATCGATTATGATGCCTATCGATTTTTGGCGAGGCTTTGCTAGAGTCGCTGCGGCGTGACACGCTACTGGTCGATGGGTATGAAATTCATTTCTGTCCAAACAATGGCGACGCAGGCTGCTATACCCCAAGGGATGTTGAAGAATGACACTCCGTCAAAATAGGGCTAATTAGTAAAGCATAATTAAAAATGAAAATATCACAGGTGACTAAATACAATCTAAAATCGAATTCTTGGAGCTACCGTGCTGTTCGCATTATTTAGTGGCGGAGCTGCAGAGCAACCGCAGCAACCATGTTTAGGCAGTACTCTGATCCACGGAAAAGGGTGTGGCGAAATGCTTTGCAGAAAACCGTCGCTCTTTGATCAAACAACTATCACTTTAGTAAAAATCCTTTTTTTTGACTATTTATACTATACATATGCGTACGTCCGACGTGCGCATGCCCATTTGGTGAAGGATAAGCCCAATCTCAGTCCTGACGCATCTCGAGCAGTTCATACATGGAGTGCAGTTTCTACTCTGATAGAGGGTGGATGAGAAAACCTGAGGTAATGGGATTAGGGTGGCCATGCGGCATTTCCCCCGTGTACAGTGTCTCAGATACGTCGTGTCCTGCCGCCGCACCGCCCGCCATGACGCGTGGCGTTCTGCTGGCAGCGCTCCCGCAGCGAACCACTCGAGTATCGATCGCCAGCAGGACGCCACGCGGGATGGATGGCGGTGCGTTGGCAGGACACGGCAGATCGAAGACAATGTATACATGAAGCGTTGACCGATTTTCGTGAAAATCCTTCGCAAGTGGATGCGTACATCTGGCACGCGACTGACGCATACACCTTGTATAAATAGCCCTTATGACAGTAGCTCTCAAAGTGTAAATTAAAAAAATTAGTGCATTAGGTAGTATGAATGCTTATCATATCTGGCATTGGTATTTAATTACATCTACTCACTAGAAAAGTAAGATTTGAGAAGCCGTTAAGGTAACATTCTTGTCAAGACGCACAAGAGTCATCCGATTCCACCGAGTCAACCGATTAGGCCTCCACAGAAGGGGAGGGGGAGGGGGGGGGGGGAGGGATCATCTTCAACACTAAAAATTCTATTCTAGCTTAACCTTCTTTGACCTCAAGAATTACACGATAAGTCGACATTTTTTCCTCGAAGTTGGCTTACTGCAGATATAAGGACGATTTAGTTGTCTCGAAGCCGGTAACATGTGCGTCTCAACTGCGTCAATGCTCGATGGGCATATCCTTAGGCTCCCGTATAGGCGCACGCACATCGGACGCACGCATCTACATAGTATAAGTAGCCATATACCACAAGAGCTCTTCTCATTCTCAAACCTGAGATGGGGGGATGACTTCAGTCGGAGTCATCCGTGTTCAGCATTATTTCCTATGGTGACACCGTTTTGCGACCACTAAGCAATGACACGGTAACCTACCGCATCTGACACGTCCTAATGCAGAATACGCGTAACCTAACGGGTTCAAGGGGTTTTTCTCCACCTTAAAGGCACCGCTCACCTCAGCATCGTTCTTGAGATTTTCATGCGAAAGGAATCTCCAGGAGCTGCTGATTAGAATGATATATATGATCCCGTGAAAAACTGCCAAAAAAACCCGGTTTTCAAGTCCCAATTATTGAGGAGCCTGTTGGCGTAGCCAATACGAAATTACAGGTATTCCTTTGCTCGTCACGCATGGAGTGCAATTTCTATTCTGGTAGGGAGTGGATGAGGAACTCTCACTAGAGTAGAAATTTCCCCAGAAGGTAGCCCCCCTCCGGAGTGAATTATTCAGAAAGTGCGTTTAACCGACTCCCCTCCCCCCCCCCCTCCGCTTCGCCCGCAGTCTCCTTAAGAATAGGGGCTCGAAAATAGTTTTTTTTTGGAAGTTTTGCGCGGAACCACATATACCATTGTGATCATCAGCTCCTGGAGATTCTTTTCTCATGGAAATCTCGAAAACGGTTCAGAGGTGGGAGGATGCCTTTAACCCTAGGATCTATGTTGTGCGTGTCAAGACACGTCGGAACGCACGCGATGGTACCTTTGCTACTGCGAAGCGCTGCGAGAGAAGGAATCGAAACCATGTCTGAATGACCATCACTAAACATCGAGTTGAAGTTGTGCAAGTGTATGCAGTTTCTGACGCTGATCAAACCCATCTGATCTCTCTGCTGTGGTGTTCGCTGCAAGGTTAAAAGGCCACGATTTCTACGCAGCAAAAAAATCAACATTTATTCCTTGAAAAGATCTTGTGAACATTTTTGAGCAAGTCTCAGAGGTTTTAGTAAATTCCATTTATGTAATTGAATTCGAGCGATGCTCAAAGGCAGTGTCCCAGCCCCGTTTCGTGGTTCTCTATTAGCGAATTCTGGATCTCCTCGACACGCTGATTCCAGCGATGTACATAAAATGTTTCAAAACGGCCTTCAAATGCTTTTTTCGGGACGGGGTTTGTAACAGTTGGCCCAACCGAATTGACATGTGAAGCCTTTGGTCTCCGCGAGAGGACACGCCAAGACTTGTTAACCAACGCTGCAGTCGTGGCGGGCAGCTAGCACACTTGGACCTTTCCACCCAAATGCTCTGTGAAATCAGAACTTTAGGCTGTCCCAAGAACGAGGATTTCGTCACTTTTGTGCTATTGATGTACTGGATCAGTTTGGCGAGAAGCTCTAGGATCTGTTAATATCTCCAGAACGCAAAACGAGCTGGGACACTGCCTTCCACCTTTGTTCTTTCGTTCTGGCAATTATATTGCTTGTTATACCTACCTGTAATAAATCTTGCCAAAAGAAAATAAGAGAGCTCCGTTGCAGTGAGAAGAAATGCAAGTTAAGAGTCTGTACTCAGTTCGTTTTCAATCCAATATTAATTCGAAATACCAAAAAATCTAAAATTCTCTGGTGAATGTTGGATTTTACAGTTAATTCACTAAACCAAGACCGGCCCGGCTTATTAGCATTAGAATTTTTGAGGTATCGCAAATTAATATCCATTTTTAGGTTGGGTAAGCGCCAAGGCGACCGAATCGCAGCTGGTTCTCGTAGAATAAACGTTGCGAACGGCATGTCCATAAAATTGATGTAAACTGTGTGTAGTAATTACGGCCTCATGGGAGAGCTGGATAAGTAAATTTGGCGGAAATATTTCCCAAAAAAAAATCCTATGAGCTTGTTTTCAATTTCTATTTCCTTCACTATTTTTGAAATATTTACATAACACATTCGGATACCAATATACAGTCGTTCCCAAAAATCCTTGCCTCACACTGAATCGCCCATCAGCTTAGACACGTCGCACCTCGCATGGTGCATAGGTGATACGGCGCTGCTCAGCAGATGGGTGGTGAACCGTGAGGCAAAGATTTTTGAGAACGACGGTGGACGTACGCGCGTCAAACGGACGCATTTAGTGTAAATTGCCCTTCTCTCAGCATCACCGTCGGGCTCCTATCATGAGAGTTGGTGTGGCTTACCCAGCGTCTGCACATTGTTGCTCACATTGTGCAACGTGGTGCTCTGATTGTCTGCGCATCCACACACTTCATTAATCTCACCGTTGTCCAACCTGCGTCCTGTTCTTACCTGTCATGTGGTGAGGCGCGTGCTGGAAGGTCTTGACTGGGTGTGTGTCTTCGTGAGCGGCAATGGGGCGTGGCCAGGTTACTGTGATTGGCTTATGTAACCAATGCGCCAATCACGGTAGTCTGGTGACGCCCCATTTCCTCTCGCGATGACACACACCTCCTTGAATATCAGAGTTACCTGTAGCATTTTTCAAATATTTTGCACGTTTCGGAAATCAGATAAATTACAGGATTGAAAACATCTTGCAAATTTGATTGAATAACAGAGGCTCGTGATACTTCGGTTGCGTTGGATTTAACCTGAACTTATGGGACGGAATTCCGCATTCAATTTCTATTATTTGAAAAAGAAGCAGGGCCTTGATAAAGTAATGAAAGCTTTGATATTTTATTATGATACACAGTTCAATAATGAAATAGTAGGCACGGCAAAATTCAACACTTTGGTTAGTGAACTGAATGAAAGTGTTAAAATTAGACTTCGAAGCGAGATACAAAGCATTTGCACGTGGTATTAAATCGTGTCGCATAGCAAGCAAACAAAAACGAAAATAAGAGGAAAAAAGCTATGCATGCTAAGCGGCAGGACTGCAATGCGGCGGTGTGCTGGGGCAGAAAAATGGAACTGAGGCGATTTTGGTTGTACCAGGTTCTGTTAGCGTAAAATGTCGAGCGTTTTACGTGAAACTGGTTAGGGTTAAAGAGTAAATTTACTAAAATTGACTAAAAGCCTCTATGTTGGTCTTCTAGTAAAAGGCCTCTTGATGCCACGATTTCTAGCACGAAAACGTCCATGGCTGATATTAGAACGACTACGAACCGGCAGACGTTGGGGTTGGGGCTGTGGCTGGAACTGTGGCTGAGGCTGGAACTGCGGCTGGGGCTGCGGCTGGGGCTGAGGCGGAGGAGTCGGCGGCGGAGGCTGGAACTGAGGATGCGGCTGGAAGCGGTCATTGCCGAACACCTTGTTGGTGTCCATCTTGAACTGCTTCACAGGCGGAGGCACCGTCGGCAGCGGCTTCACGTAGTTCGGATAGCCGCTCTTCGACACGCGGCACGGAGGAATCGGATTTGATACCACGGACTTCACCCAGAACATCGTCTGGTGCTTCACTACCGTTGCTCTGCAAAATATTTGAAGTTATTAGGAAAAACAGTGGACACAGAGAATGTTCACCTTCGACTACAAAGTACACATATGCATATATAATGTTCTGAGAGAAGTATGCACTTTGTGTTGTGGATCGACAGGTAAGATGTTAGTTGAGGGTCATAAATCATTGTACAACGTTTGCTAGCTTATTTCTCAGCAGTGGTGTGACTCCTTTTGCCGATCTGTACATCATTTGATAGCGCTGAATTCAAGCTCTCAGGCATTTTCCACGAGTTGGCCGCCATCAAATGCCGGGAAGGCCAAAGCACCCTAGTCGGCCTGCCCGGTGTTATGAATTCGGCCTGATCAATGTGTTCCCACGGCTTGACGGGTATTAAGTAGCCTTCTTGCCAAGGAAACCGCTCAATGCACTGGTAGAACCTCCTTTATGCATTATGTAGCTTTTTCAATCAGAAATGGAACAAACACAGCTAACACTGATGCTTTCACTGTTCTACATAGATTTACAGCTGTCATACGTTCTACACCATTCGTCATTGCCATCTTCGTCCAAACACCCTTGTATTTCAAAATCCTTTAGAAGATTCTCAATATCAAGTACTCAATGGCGTGTTGGTCGTCTTTTGCTACCTTTAACCAGCTAGAAGTCAAGATAAACAAGTAGCCATTTAAATTCCCGGAAGTGTTTTGAATAGTAGCCTTCGTTAACTTACTACAGCTTGGTACAGTTTAACATGGTTCCTTCTAGATTTAACATGTGATTAACGGCGCCAACAAGTCGAATTTGGAGCCGCTATGAAAAATCCTCAAAACAATCTTCACTTCATAGAAGAAACACCTTGTAATATAAAGGGAGCCGACGTGCTGCCAAGGTAACCTAAAGGAGACATCAAGACATAACCAATGTCAAACACACCCTTCACAGTGCCGCCGAAGATGCTGTAAGAGACGTTGTCCACCGTACAGTGATAGGTGTAGGACAAAAACATTGTCCACCGTACAGTGGTAGGTGTAGGACAAAAACAAAGTTATGAATTGAAAATCCCATGTTATTACTAGTGGTTATCACTTGTAAATCAGCTTGTTGGCCCGCCCGGTATAAGGATTGTGTGGGCGACTCTCCTGGTATACTCGCGCCATTCAAATCATTGACGGTGCAGCAAAAGTAAAGGCCGGGGCCTGCCAGGTACCTCAGAATTGCTGTCGGCCTACCCGGTGGAAGAATCTGAGCTAATCTTTGGATATAAACACATTGTGCCTTGGAGATTTGTGGCACTATAAAAGAGGTCTTAGCGGAAGCCTCCCATGTCAATTTTCGGTGACACCAAATGTGGTGACTCGGCCTCCCGGTTTCTCTGGTACAAAACGAATGAATCAGTACTTAGTAGTTTTTTTGTTTAACAAACGGAACGTTTCGTGTTTTCGATTACGCTTATAATGTGTCGCCCGTATCAACACTACTCCAGAGTTGCCTACTGGCTTCTATCCGTACGAGGGACATGAAGAACATTGCATCTTTTCTTGAAGGACTTTGTGAAGAAATCTGATTATCGACTAGGTTGTCTTACTGTTCTGCGCCTCACCTTCTGTGGAGTCCAGTAGCTGACGGCTCTCTTTCAACGGTTATCATTAGGACGCATCGTGTTGATGTAAGCAGTTAAGCAGTAGCGTCTCTGATCTTCAATGTTTGAAGCAGGCCGGAACCCTAGAGTCCCTCCCTCACTTGCGTCAAGTGGATTACTTGTGCCATATGTCTTTTGATGGAGGTTTCTGTAACGCTGATCGCTTTCTAACTCTGCTCATGCAACGTCCAGATTTCAAAGATATGGGATGAAGCAGGAACAACCGTGAATTTGAAGAGGTGGTCCTAAGGACGAGAATTCCTGGGCTGCCTCACTACATCCTCGGTGTTTGCGCAGGATGTGCGAGCCGCTCGCTTCCTGCAGCTTAGCTTTGGTGCAAGGTCGTTAATTATGTTGACTTCCTCAGCTAGGTGTGCATAATTGGAACAACAAGGATATATTGAGTGTGGTTGTGCATCTGTGGCTCATTCGTACTTCATGAGCATCACATTTTCCAGATTTTGTTGACGACCGATCCTTCCATAGGCATTGTTGAGGTTCGCGACTGGCACAGTCAGACCACCATGGTTCAATATGCAGAAGCAAAATCATGGTTCAATGTCCGGACGCATTTTTACGAAATGTATACTGGTCAAGGTGTTGCATCCAGTAGAGCAGTGTTTGAAAAATCTTCTTGAAACCGCTGCTCATTACAGCGGAGTATGAGGCCGTTCTAAGCTTTGCTTGGCTGAGGGAACCAAGCCATTTCAAGGAGTTGATGAATTGATCCAAAGTCGAGTCTCGCCAAGGTTGCACAACTAATGTGCGCCTTTTTAATTTTAGCTTCTTTAGAGATAAGAAGACCGTTCTTCTTCATTACAGATAATCCGAAGGGGAAAGCTCTTTTGAAGCCTGCTTTAATTTTGGGAGAAAAATCTTACAAATGTTTTCAAAGCATCAGCTACTGTAAAATAAAGAATGCTCCCGCGAAGATCTGTGCAGTCCATTTAGCAGAAAAAATTACTGGACCAAGCATGAGTTTTTGGGTGAGAATAGTTGAGCAAGCGTTGCACAATAATGTATGGCTTCCATCTTTCCCGTAAGAGGAAATCTTAAGCAAAATCTAATCGCTGACTAAAATTCATCTAATATAGGGGCTGCTGATGCTATGATGCTCTCAACTGTAATTCGAGTTCTGGACCTCAAACGCTCATTAGAAAAGCTTACTAAAATCAGGGCTACCTTCTTCAAAACGTCGATCGCAACAAAAAAGGGAAAGAAAAAGAAAACTCGTACACAAACTGAACAGTCCTACTGTCTTCGTCGATTTTCCACCATAATCTTATGTGTTTCTTCTTCTCGTCGTGAGAATGAGTGGCGGAATTCTTGAACCTGCAATATCCCCTTGTCACTAAGATGTCTATGATTATTTTAACACTGGAAAATTCTCACCGGAAGCATTGCTGTTGCCATGATCCGTTATCGTCAAGCCTCATAAGTTGTCCCATTCTGAAAGCGGTCAAATACAGCTGAAACTAAGCAAGCTGGCAGCATCGGAAGTCATTGAATTACTGCTTCCCAGTGAGGTCGAAGTAAAAAATTGGGTTGTTGAATATGCTTATTCACCTTCCCTTTATTCGCTTGACCTGCTTCACATACCTTTCTCCAGTTTGGCCATCCTTCCACTCGAATGGTTGGATGACGAAACCTTTGTACCATACGCTCTCATTAACTCCTTGGAGATGTACTAAAATAATACTTGAATAATAGTACATTTGAAACACTGTTTGGATAATAATAAATCTGCTACTTCAGAATAGTTTACGAACTCTTGTGTACTCTAGAACTCACTAGTAACTGGTTGATTCCTCCAGTAGCACGCCTGGTCTATTTTGAGCTCATATGGAGGTGGGGTTAGCTGAAAATAAAAAGCACTTACAATTAGATGTACACGTATTACAGAACTTAGAACTGAAGCGGTTGGGTAGCTTCGATTAGAGCGAAATTGAGTCGATTCAATCCTAAGTATCTGAAAATCACATTAACCAGGTAAAATTTCTTGTGTGGAGCGAAGGCTTCAGAGCAAAATCTCCTTGATTATTTCAAAAGTACATTAGGGGAAATTCACTGAAGTGAAATCCGCGTTCCTCTACAGAGAAGCTCCAGAAAACCCCCTAGAAACTAGAAAAACACTCATTTAGCGAAGATTTCTCGTTACGTATGCTTCCAAAACCCGAGCCGATCAAGGCTTAAATAATCGACATTCCTGAAGCGAGGGCTTTCATGGGAGGATCTCAGCGAACCCTAACGTTTTTTTTCTTTTACAGTTTGCGGGATTACATGGCTTTACTCGTAAGCATTTAGAGTCGTCCTGATATATTATATACTAGCCGCCATACCCGGCTTCGCTTGGGTGTTTTACTACCCCGGCTATCTCACACTAATGAGACCAATTGTCATTGCGATTAATTCATCAAAATGCCCACAGTTTTGGTGATCGGCATATGAGCAAAGCTCAAGTGACCCTTTTCCACCGATCTGCAAGCGAAAAGTCAGCAAGGTGTTTCGATGACACTAAATCGGTGCATTTGTGTAAAATGATTGTCATATTCATATTCAGCGTACTGAGGAACCCCACTAATCATGCCTTTGCCGCCCCATGAGGTAGAAAAACAAAAAGTCAATGAATCGATAAATCAATATTTCGTGGAGAACGGTCATCATGTTCGCGTTAAGCGTACAGGGAAACCATAGTAGACATGTCCAAAGCCCGTCTCGAAGCAAAAATGAAAAAAAATCGACAAAATCAATAAGTCGATATTTCGTGCAAAAACATTTGCCACAGTCGTGTTCAGCGTATTGAGGAACCCCAGTAGACATGTCCCCATCGACTCCTGCTCAAAAGTGGCGGAAAATCAATTAGATCGATATAGTCGATAAATCGATCGAAAGTTTCTGGCAAAAAGTAGTCTATAACCTCCGTCGGCCTGCGAAGAATGTGTATGCAAAATTTGGTTCGGATCGATTAACCTCAGCGATTTCTATTCATTACATACATATACCAGTGGCGGACGCAGGAGGGGGGGGGGGGCGGGGCGGGCGCCCCCCCCCCGAGAATGGGTCGCCAAATTTTCGAAATTACTTTACAATACAAATAAAAATCTTGTATTGGTTTATTTTTAGTTGTTTATTTTTATTATTATTTTTAATATAATTTTTATCTATTATTTATTATTATAATTAATATTATTATTAATTTTATTTTCCGTCTAGGTCCCCAAAACGGCGGGGACCCCACTTTTCTTCCCACGCCCCCCTCCCCTTCCGCCCACTTTCTGCGTGCGCCACTGCTAACAAAGGACCTTCTCCCCTTCTAATCGTTATGCGGGCTATCGAGCGTAGATCAAATAAGATCCTGACGTTGAGTACCAACCACTCGTCCGCTGCAACGATCACAGACCAGTGCGGACCATTCCGCTAAGTGTGTAAAGTCTGGTGGGTTCGACCTCGATCTTGAGTATTCTCATCGTGCTTTGCCCTGGACAAGGTCGAGAACTAACAAAGTAAGATGAGACGTTTGGTCGTGTAGAACACAAATGAAATCACTAGCGCCACTTTCAGACCTCTAAAGAAGAAGGTTCCGTCGAAACGTTAGGTCGACATAAATAAATAAATAAAGATAAATAAAGATGAAATAATGTAAAAAATAAATAAAAGTTCCACCATACCAACCTGGAGTGGCAAAGAAAGCTCATCAAATTTTTTGACCTTTCATTGTCAGCAACGTGAGTCACCCGCAATGGATTTTTCCCAAACACAATGATCGTCCAGCAGTTCGCTTTTTTGCCTGGGGTTATAGCCTGGGGTTTTTTAAGAAATTAGGTGTAACTGCGCGTAACTTTTGCACGCACGTAGTGGTTGACGGTGAAGTTTTCTTTGGCTCTGCATCCCAAATAGTCGGTCATAGTCGGTTCTCCTCTTGCTTTTTCATGGAAAAGTAAAATAGTTGCTCGATTTTTATTTTTTGTAGGTTTATCGAGAAAATATGTATGCAAACCCTTTCCGAACCCCCCTCTTTTGGTCTTTGTTGGTATCCAGAGGGAAAACACGTGCAGATGAGGTGTATCGTGGTTACAAAGCGCCGTATTTCGTAGGTCGCAAGTGCTAGGCATTTAAAAAAGTTTCACAAAAGAAGTAGTGGTGAAACCATTTATTCAGTGGATGAGCACCAAAAATTCCCATAAGTAGTGGTGAGACCTCTTAATCAGTGGATGAGCACCAAAAATTCCCATGCGTAGTGGAGAGACTTTTTAATCAGTGGACGAGCACCAAAAATTCCCATACGAGCGCTTTTTAAAGTAGTCCTGTTCCTGCTTAGTTAGCTTCGATTCTGCGAGAGCGGCGTTGCATGAGAAAAGGTGCTTCCGGAAGGATGACGAAATCTGAAAGAAAATGGTATAGAAATCAAGGAGATCAGATTTGCCTGAGCTTTCTTCTTCAATTCTGTCCACTTGGGCTCATTTGCTTGCGATGGAAGATTAGTTACCACTGGCACGCCATCTCTTTGATCTCGAGTTTTCATTCTCAATGAACCGCGAAATAATACCCTTAATACCGAGAATTCTTTTCCTAAAAGAAAAAAACGGCATTTCCTAGACCCTCTCAGGCGATATGTCACCCGTCCACACACATGGACACAGCTCGGCAACAGACAGACAGTATTTCGAAATAGGGCATAGCGTTTTAGTATACAGGTATGATGATGTTCAGCCCTAGGTCAGGATAGACCTTAGATCACGCACCTGGTTTAGACCCTCCTTTCGTAGTCATTGTCGCTAAAAGTTAATTATGGGTTGAACTAAACGTCACTAAGTTGCACAGGAAGAGGAGCAACGATACGCCCTTTACCGCTTATTTCAACTGCGGATCTGAACGCGCGCTGCTCATTGCACACTTCGGAGTATTTTAGGTGCTTCTTCGGAAGCAGCGTATCACGTAGGTCCTGAAACTGTTAATACCTCAGGTTTACGCTAGCGAGAGTAATAGGACGAGGTGTTCTTCTTGCAAGTGGAAAGTCGGTGGCAGTTGCACGTATTGTGCTGCAAAATGAGTTCAATCTGTACAGGATGGCAGAAAACTACCCGTGCACTAAAATTTTAATGCTCTAACTAGGTCATCAATTGCAGAGAGCACAAATTTCGGTGAAGTTTTATTGATGACTTAAAATATTGGGTTGATGAAAAAGTTCTGCAACACTTTTTGTTTCGTTTTCTAAAACGCAAAAGCAGCTTCACAGGTGGGATCTTTTGTCGGTATAAGGTAGTATGTTCTTGGAGCTTTCAAGTGGGGGGCATCCAAGTAATGATGCTTTCGGCCAGTCGAGTCTCACATCACTCTTTTGTCTATTATGGTTTTTTGCAAGGACATCCTGTAAGAACGCCGACGCCAATATATGTGCTGCGTTTGAAGAGACCGTTATTTATCATTCGACGGCCCCTCTATGGTACCAGGGCTTTGACTCTGACGAAATGATGCTTGAAAGTCACCCATGGTCTGGACGTGCGTTGACCGTTAATGACGACGATTTGCGGGACAACCTGAGGATGAGGTCAGACGCCGACAACTGCGAGTTGGCGAAGACACTCGACTGCGATTATGCAGCAGTCATCAAGCATCCTCGTTTTCTCGCTTTTAGCAAAGTTCTCCGGACATGAGTACCTAGTGTGTTGTGCGAATCTCATAAGTCATGCCCGGTGAGCATCGAGGAGTCGATGTCTCCTCCTCCACATGGGAAGGTCTTTTTAACGATATTGAAAGTGATTGCGGAAGCTTGGTCCTGTACGCGTACAATGCACAGCAGCGCCTGTGGATTCCATGTCAGAAATCACTTCCAAAACATTCAAAAGCAGACTCGCCTAGAAAGAGTTTTTCCATGTTGTCGGTGATGGGACGAAGTCGTGTCATATTTTTATTAATATTATGATATTACATTTATTATTTATTAATTACATTATATTATATTAATAGCAATTTATTAATTATTTCACATTTTACATTTATTAATATTTATGATTTTACATACTGACGACTACTCACGGTTTTGAGTTGTTGGACGTAAATACCGATCTGGCTGTGAAGGGTCTGCTATCATGGTCAGATCTAAAATCAGAAGTGGGGAAAACGTCAGGATACGGGTCCACGGATGGATAATCGGTCTGCCATGGCCCAACCTTGGGGAAAACATCAGGATACGCC
Source organism: Ancylostoma duodenale (assembly GCA_000816745.1). Lineage (NCBI taxonomy): Eukaryota > Metazoa > Nematoda > Chromadorea > Rhabditida > Ancylostomatidae > Ancylostoma > Ancylostoma duodenale. Next base: position 10,489 of record KN728033.1, on the reverse strand, counting down.
GTGGCTCGATAGTGGGGAAGAAGTCAGGATGCGGGTCCACATGATGGATCTCACATATATGCCCACACGACCATACATCGTTGACATGAAATATGAACCACCAGATAGCGTATGGTACGATTCCTCATCTTGTTATATTATTAGGTTGGTGCATTATTAATGCGGCTTTTTTCGCGACTTCTTTTCTCGATGAAAAATGAAGCTCTTCAAATGGTTTTCCCATGAAAACAGTCCTTTCTTTCCACTTATTAAAGATGCTATCGAAAGCCGCATCTACATCCGCTATGGTATGCTCTATCACTTCGGGAAAAGTTGAAGTGCAGCACAGTCATTCCGCGATCCCAGCAAGCCTTCAAAGAGGGACCAATCAGCAACGCTAAGTTGATAGATTGTTCATATCAACCCCCTTCCCTTCCACCGCTGCCAAAAGTTCCTGGTCGCCGAAATTTGATCGTAGAGCTCCTCTTTCTTAATCTGTAGGATTGTACCTCCCTACATGAACTACTCGAACATTTCCCGACTTGGCTCTTCCGATTTTTCTTCAGCCAAAATTTTGTTGAAATCGTGGAAAGGCTGTGCTGCATCCCTACTTTCCCGAAGTGGCAGAGCACGAGATGGTGAATATGGGTAAGGTTTTCGATAGCACCTTTACTAAATGAATGAAGAGGAATGTTCACTCAAGAAAACCGTTCAGGAAGCGTTGATTTTTACCGAGAAAAGGAATCGTGAAAAAAGCCGCATTAATTATGCATCAACCTAATACAATTACAGTTTACAACTACCATAGTGATGTTATCTTCGCACCTGTGCGCGGGAGAAAGTTTGACATTGAGGCGATTGGATGTTTTTCATTTCAGGGTTAGAAGGTACTACCCTGGAAAATATGGTGACTTCTTTCTGCACGCTGGCATAGAAATGGGAAAGCAATTGAAAAACGTAGGCATCAGTTTGTCCCAAAGATAGAGTACAGTTATCAAAGTAACCAATTATAGCTGGGCTCCTTCTCATTATGATTAGAGAAGATAAATTTGGAAACGGAGCTGCGTAACAAGACCACAGTAGGTTGCTCGTTCACAAAATACAGGAGGGCCTACTGCTACGCTTACTATTAGGATGGTTCGAAAGTTCTGCACCTAATTTCATACTTTTTTCAAAGAATCTCAAGTTAATTATCAATAGATACCAATCAACAAAATAATTACCTTAATGGTCTATGAGGTATGGCCAACGCTTTACTAGAGCTTCAGCTCCAGAACTCTGGCAGCTGCGAGTCCAAGAACCTTGAAATCTCACTTTTCGGTTTGGTCCGATCATCGAATTCTATTTCTCGTGGATGTACCTTCAGGGCTCCGACCAAGTGGTATTCTGACGCAGGTAAGCCAGGAGAATAAGCTGGTAGAACTTCCCATCCTAATTCGGCAATTTTCTGGCGGGAAAGCTTTGCCACGGGAGCTCGGGCATTGTCGTGAAATAGAGCAACATGGTCAATTTTTCCCCGGCTCCAGGCAAGCTGCGTCTGCCAGTTTTTGTAATTGAAAAGAGTAGACTTAGGCAGTCACGGTGGCCTAGGTGTCAGCAGTTCTCGATACAGCATTCCCTCGGAATTCCACCAACAACACAGAAAAACCTTCGCTCGTGCAGTTCTCCTTTCGGCTGTTTTGGATTGGTTCGTCACGCGGAGACCAGCTTCTCTGTCGGGCATGGTTAACCCACAGCCTCCAACTCTCATCACCAGTAATGATTTTGTGAAGAAAGTTCCTTCTGTGTGGGCGCAGCAGCAAAGACTGACACACACTCACTCTTGCGAGGCACTCATTTCGTGGGGGGCCCAACCCGTCATCAGTTTTCTGTAAACCAGTGCTTCGGCATGTCTGGCGATTATTGTACTGCTGCAGCCAGGTGTATCCTACAGTTCACAAGTAGTGCCATCTTGATTCAAAGTCTATGGAATTCTAGGTCCTAAAAAATATCTTGGTGCAGAACTTTCGGACAAACCTAACAATTTGATTTCTCTCGGACCCGTGTGCCATGTTACTTTTGGGCCATCTGGACTCACAAAAAATCATTTCTCCGAGAAAGCGGCTGGCGAAGTCTGGGGATACTCTTAGAACCTAACATGGGATTGCCAAAAAGTCGAGCAAATGTAAGAAAAAAGAATTTCCGATAGTCCCAAAGGAAAGGCAACCATTCAAGCAGAAGAAATTAGGGTACAACATGCAAATTTCACCTTGAAACACAATAGTTCTGTTAAATAGCACAATGTTATGTAGTGGAAGGAAAGAACTACGACTCTCTCATAACATTTTCAGATCTCGTCTGCATGGCTCAATCCGCAGTTAAGTTACAGCGAAGGGTTCCCCCTGCAACACTGGCAGTGATCATATCTTTTTGACCGCTACTGTGTATACATATGTTCTTCTAGTTCTAAGAGTATTCCCAGACTTCTCCAGCAATCGTGGCAATCGCAACCACAGCCGGCTGTCGTCGCGCTCGCCACGACCACCACAAGGTGAATGAGGAGACTTCAGACGTGAGAGAGATGATAACTGATGTGGGGCGGCGGTCGGTAGGCATCGTTATCGTTCACATCGCCGGTTCATTTTGGGCACATCTTCGAGAGTACGGGCAAGCTTCGCGGCGCTTTCTCTTGGACCCGTGTGCCATGTTAGCTTTGGGCCATCCAGACTCACAAAAAAATCATTTCCCCGAGAAAGCGGCTGGCGAAGTATGGGGATACTCTTAGAACCTAACATGGGATTGCCAAAAAGTCGAGCAAATGTAAGGAAAAAGAATTTCTAATAGTTCTAAAGGAAAGGCAACCACTCAAGCAGATGATTTTTTTGTGAGTCTAGAAGGCCCAAAAGTCACATGGCACACGGGTCCGAGAGAAAGCGCCGCGAAGCAGCGCTTTCGCTCGGGGACATGACTTCTTTGCGAATCTAGATGGCCCAAAAGTAACATGGTACAGGGTCCAAGAGAAAGCGCCGCGAAGCATGCCCGTACTCTCGAAGATGTGCCCAAAATGAACCGACGATGTGAACGATAACGATGAAAACGATGCCTACCGACCGCCGCCCCACATCAGTTATCATCTCTCTCACGTCTGAAGTCTCCTCATTCACCTTGGTGGTCGTGGCAAGCGCGACGACAGCCGGCTGTGGTTGCGATCGCTGCGATTGCTGGCGAAGTCTGAGGATACTCTTAGAACTAGAAGAACATATGTACAGTAGCGGTCAAAAAGATATGATCAGTGCCAGTGTTGCAGGGGGAATCCTTCGCTATAACTTAACTGCGGATTGAGCTATACAGACGAGATCTGAGAATGTTATGAGATGGGTCGTAGTTCTTTCTTTCCACTACATAACTTTGACGTAGAATGCTCTTAAACAGAACTATTGTGTTTCAAGGTGAAATTTGCATGCTGTACTCTAATTTCTCTAGCCTGGGGCCTAGCCAAAAAGTCGAGCAAATGTACGAAAAAAGAATTTCCAATAGTCCCAAAGGAAAGGCAACCATTCAAGCAGATGATATATCTACGGCTAGCGCCCCTTCGGGACGCTAGTCGTGAGGTGGGGCAGCCACTCGAAGTATGTGCGGAAGCTTCACACATGTGAAATGCTTAGAAAATTAGCCAACAAGCAAAATTAATCATTAGCTGAGGTCAGATATAAATTCCTCCTTACGAATCACGTATACTCTATGGGTCTGGCCGCCGCGCCAACATCGGGCTTCCAGTTTCCTCGCGATCCCAGCCTTGCTTGCAAATTCTTAATCACGCATCTACATACATGTAAAACTAATTCCCTTGCAACGATACTGCCTACTCTTTTTGTCACATTTCCTACATGCCTATGGACCCGCTACGAACAGCCATTCCAGCTCTGCACCGAAGTATCTTTCACATGGCTTTAGTACTTGTGAACAATACAATGTAACCAATGTCGTGCGAATAGTCACCTGAAATGATTCAAGCTTCACGTTACCGAGATAGTCCAACTGATGAGCTTCTGCTTCAATATACAGGCAGGAAGAGGAGGTGATCGACTGAGACACGAGTGAGCGCTAGAGTACCCCTACTTCACCGGCAGACGTGCGCCTGGGCGTTTGCCCCACCACTGGACCACACCGGACCCATTCTCGATCCGTGACCCCGTATCCCGACATTTTCCCCCACTAAAGAGAACCATGCGGACCCATTCGTCATTCGTGGATCTGTATCCTGGCACTCTTCACACTGCTGGGCCAGAGCAGACCCGATCCATCGATGGACCAGTGTCCCGGCGCTTTCCCCACTACTGGGCCCCTGCGGACCCATTTTCCATCCGCGGACACGTATCTTGGCGCGTTCTCCACTATTGGGCCGCGGCCGGACCCTTTCTCGGTAGACACCTATCCTGATGTTTTTCTGAACTACAGGGCCCCGGCACATCTGTCGTGCATCATCTGTCCGTCATCAGTGCACACGCGCTCTTTGTAAATCTCGAGAGTAATGGAAGAAAATTAGGAAACATTTAGAAAGTTTGATCAATTGCAGAACTGTTTTCAGAAAATGTGACAACAGCTTATGAAGATATTTTGTTCGTTCATTCTTGCCGTGTATTTGATTGTACTGCCCTTCTTAAAAACTGAGACGCATCCTAAGGCTGCGCAATCCCCATGGGACCTCAATGAGAGGTGCGTAAAGAGCATATCCCATGTGAGGATACAGAGTAAATCTCATCGCTACGGAATCCCCTTCATGACATACACACATCCTTTTGAGGTGGTTACCGTCCAGTGTTCGAAGTGAATGGAATCAGTAACCTAGCGCCTGCAGATTGGCTACTCTGCTCCGTACATTGCTGTTAACATTGTTTCGCCCGGAGGGCTGGAGACCGTTAGCCGCTGGTCCCACCGCGAAATCCCGAATGCACCCGACTTCCACTACGTCTATGCAGCTATGACGAAACATCGGCCGAATGCCGCGTCAGCTTCGCATCCTCGCGAGGCACAGTCTCTAATTGAACCTCACGGTGGGCGCAGCGATCACGTGCTACTCCTCCCTGCGCCTGCGCTCCAGAACATTTTGTTGCACTACCAGGATTTATATAAGAGGATTTATAATCTCTTATTGATTTTCCTCATGCTTCCAAAGTCCCGGAGACCCCACATTTTATTCCTCCAACTTTGTTAATTGAGGACCATTTGTAGGAGATTTTCCACTGAATGCGGTATATGAAAGAGATGCTCTATTCACGAACGTTTTTGCCTGATTCGTCTCGAGTGCACATGTGGATTCCAGGGAAGTACACTTGCCTAAACTTCTCCCCCATCCTTGCTATTTTTAGCAGCTACAAACAGAAATACAATAACCCTCAGCACCATCTCATAAGGTCAATGACTTACATTGACACCCAGTGACAGGTTCCAGCGCACCCATGAACCGATGTGCCTGCAGTGTGGAATCGTTTAGTTCCAAAAAATTCATAGGTTGGTGCAAGAGAATTGGCGCGTTTTTTTTTTGTGTTGACCATATCTTCTCCCCCCAACTTAATGAAAGGCAGTCTCGACAGACGGTACAATCTCTGGTGCGGGACGGTGCAGGAAACTTTGTCTATTGCATGAACATGTCTTCGACGCACCATGTCCACAGGTCAGGAAACTGCGAGGCTGAGAACAAGGAGATTTTCATGTTTGGGTCATCATGTATGGCATTTTTTCTCTTGCGAGATACAGAATTTGGGAAGTGGGAAAAGCCGTGAAAATACTGCAGTTTTTTGAAAGAATGTGATGGCTATTTAAATATTCTCAAGGAGGGTCACCAAAATTCAAGCCAGCTCTTGGAAGCAAGTCCTCGTCAAAAGCTGAGGTGCAGAAAATGAGATTTTGAGCATCCCGGACATTGCCCCAGACAACCGTTCCCGACTTTTTAAATAAATAACTGCAACAGGGATTGTTGAATGTGTTGTTTCCAAGAGCAACATGAGGAAAATCATCCCCCTAGGAGCCTAGTAATACTTAGCAGGAAAATGTTTTGAAGACTACTCATCCACATTTGACCAACAGCGAAGCTGTTGCACCAGAGCCCACATATATGGAATAAGTACAAACATCTTGATCTTCAAAGAAGGTGTTTTGGATTGTTTTGCTTGTAGTACTGCAGAAAACCCTCGAAGATCATGAAATCGGAAACGGGATTTTTGAAAAGTTTCAACTGTTTCATGAGTTTTAACTTCAACCAATACCTCGGTAGCGCGAATGAGCTTCCTTTGTTCTGTAAGCATGTAACTATATCTGGATGTTATATTGTGTTCGAACACTGTTACATGATTTTAGAAAGTGCGCCACTTCTTCTGCACCAAACTAATATCATTCTCAGACATTCGTGGGGTTCGACCCCAGCACGAACGGGGGTTCGACCCCAGTTACACCTGGGGTCGGACCTCTCGTTCCACCCCTCATGTGCTGTGTTCGTCCCCTCACGTGCTATGTTCGTCCTCTCACGTACTGCTGTTCTACCCCTAACGTGCTGTGTTCTTCCCCTCACGTGCTCCTGTCCCACTTATCACTTGCTAAGTTCTTTGCAAGACGTGCTCTGTTCGTCCCCTTACATGTCAGTTCGTGTTAAACGTGTCCTCGCACGTTCACATTTAAACGTGTCCTTGCATGTTTACATTATAGCACACAGTCGCTCTCCGATAGTGAGCAGGAAGCAAAAATGCGCGTGGAATGCCTGGACACGCAGGCGCACAAAGCGCATG
>KN728032.1:3037-19436 GCA_000816745.1 Ancylostoma duodenale | reverse complement strand
TTTCGTATAAGGATAATGCACGAAACGAAAACAAGTAACAGATCCAAAATTAAAATATAGAAATAAATACTATGCTAGCTAAATCCCCATTGCGATGTAGCTCTTCATCCTAAATTTTATTTTTAAAATAGTTATTGCTTCCTCTATATTATCTCCACGTTTCGTAACCTCACATCACCGTTCCACGTTATAACACGTCCGAACTTAAAAAGAACCAAGGTCGCGCTATGAAGCATCACAGTGCAATCTTGTTTCTTGATCGCCTATTTTTTCCTATAGTATAACTGCACCATCCAATCTGCCGTGCGATGCTCTGCTGTTGAAGTGCTGTTCCCATATACATGCCACGCAGATGTCCCAGTTCTACATTTCGAGAAAAGCTACGAGAAATGAACCTATTGTAAAACTGCGAGGTGGAGGATTTAGGTGCAGAGCCGTGACCTTTGCAGAGGGCGATGAATTCACCTGCTAGTGAGAAGTCCAGGCGGAGCACTACAAGCGCTAGGAATAGCATGTTCACAACGAAGCGCATCGGCACGAGAGAAGGCAGAATTTGGTTTTATTACCTTGGAGGGCCGCAAAAGATAGCCGCCTTAGGACGATGATCTTTTTTTCAATGTGAAGCAGAGCTTCATCAGCAAAAATCGCGTAGTGTAAGGGCAGTTCTCCAAGACATTAAATGGAGTGCGAAGAACCTCTCTTGCTGATCATAGCTGACCTTTATTATCACTGAAGCCGATGTTTCTGAAAGTGACCAGAAGCCTCAAGTCGACGTTGAATTAAAGTTGGAAAAACAGGTCTTTGCTAGGAAAAGGGAAGTTTTGTAAAGCAGGTATAGCTGCAAGTATACGCACAGAAAATGGGTCCGCTATGACAACAGTGCTTCAAGAATTGAGGTACAGAAGACAAAGTGACCGTTGGTGCTTCAACTCCGCGAACTCATCTCGGCAGAGAAATCGTGTGCAAACTTCCTTGACATCGATCGTATGGATGTGTCAACTGGTAACCGTAGAGGTGCAGGTGTGGACATGCGCTCAGTAACCCACTGCTGCCACGAATGTAGATCTCTCAGAGGAAAGAAGAAGGAAGAAACACCCTCCGAGAATTTTTGGGGCCTCAATGGTAATACATGCCCTAGGTCTAACCTCCGTCGCGGAGGCAGAAGGAAACCACGTTAGACGTTTCCCAATGTGTTTGATTTGTAAGGGCTTCTTTGACGGAAGTTACTAACAAATATTTTTGAAACAGTAACAGCGCCCTGCATACAAATAAGAATCAGATCATGATGGTACACCTGACGTAGTGTAAAAATGGCGAAAAACTCATCCTTAAGCCTCATATCCCAAGGAGATCAGGGGCAGGGCAATCATGGAAACACGAGACAACTGCCACACTCGCCGCTGACCATTTGAAACAGCACAGTCTCAGCAACATATATCCTGCAAATACTTCGCATTCCCATGCATGCTTCGCCCTAACCCTCATTAAAATGAGGCCCGTAAAGCGTCGTCCCTGAGATCAGTCGTGCGAGCTCTGTGATTGGTCAACTGCATGAATTGGCCAATCGTAGGCCTCGGCCGCGCCGCCTTCCCTGGCACAGTGTTCATCATGCGGAATAAGAGCCTCAAACATGGGGTTCACTGCATTTATACGAGGAATAATGCACACATTCCATTCAGATCAGGTGTCATACAACCTTAAAGGGTAATAGGGAGGGTAGAGGAGATCAATGAGGTGGGACACTGCCTCAAACCTCAAAGAATGGGTGCAGATTACCATACCAAGCCACAATTCTGGATTAATGCATCATTACTAAAATTTTAAATTCAAGGTTTACCATATCGCGTTGGTATGGCTCATGGTATGGTAAAAGGAGAGATTTGGCTTTTTGACAGAGTAGAGATTCACAGGAGCGTGACCCACCCCACTTTATCTCATCATGACCCACACCCTGTGGACCAGTTTACATAGAAGTCGTGATTATTCATTACATTCATGGAGACGTTTTCCATTTCATCTCATTTTATTGATGGAGCTCATACAACGGCTGGTTTCACTGGGGATGTAACCAGGGGCATGGGTGGATGGGGAAGGATGGAAGCAGGGATGCTTTGTGTTGAACCCATCAAGGCAGAGGACCTCGAAAATAGAGATATTAATCCCTCAAAAGTAAAGGTATTAATGTGTTACGTGTTTTCTGTTTATAAAACCCGGGTATTCTAGACAGAAAGTATTGATACTCAATGTTGTGCCACACAGGTTGTTACCGGCTCCGAAAGCCTCCTTAGCTCTGATTCCTGTATGTTTTGTGCTGTCACATGTGCTGAAGGTGAATGTGCTGTTGTGCGACAAGCAACTTGCATTCCCACGCTTTTATCGCTAGACAAAGCTTCCACCAAGCGTGGAAAAAGGATGCAAAGAAAGGTGCTACCACTACGAATTGCGACCAGCTTCTTAACGACGGCGCATCGTTCCATCCTCGAAGAAGATTCCGCCATCGAGAGCGCAATACTTGGGGCAGATACCACGCTCTCCACCGGATCCAGGAGCTCCTGCCTGTCCGGGTGATCCAGGGTTTCCGGGTGGTCCAGGAGGTCCAGGAGGTCCTGGTGGTCCCTTTGGTCCAGGCATTCCTGAAATGATCCGGCATGAAATCTCGATTAAATGTGTGCAGAGAGGGGATGGTAAACGTTGAGAAAAATGTTCCTCACCAGCTGAAACTCCAGAAGCGACAGCTCCGTTGGGTCCTGGTGGTCCAGGTGGTCCGGGAGGTCCAGGGGGTCCGGGTTGTCCTTCGGTCTGTCCGCCAGTTCCAGGTTCTCCTGGCTGTCCTGGTTGTCCTGGCTGTCCTGGATTTCCAGGTGGACCTGGTGGTCCCTTTGGTCCAGGGGGTCCTGGCTGGCCGGCCCCACCTCCCATTCCAGCCGATCCGGCTTGTCCTGGAGGTCCAGGTGGTCCAGGTGGTCCAGGCATTCCTGGTTTGCCACCCTCGCATGGCGGGCATGGAGGTGGTTGAAGTGGTGTGCATGGTTTCTGTGGTGGACGACCGGGTGCTCCTGGCATTCCAGGGGCTCCGGGTGCTCCGGGACGACCAGGCTTTCCAGGTGCTCCCGCAGGTCCAGCTGGTCCAGGTGCACAGCAGTCGTCGCATGGACCTCCGGCTTGTCGAGTCGTTCTGTTGGAGGCGGGGAAGTTCTTGATGTGATTCACCTCGCCCCAGATGCTCTTAGCGGATCCCTGTAAAGATTATGGAATAAGGAAAGAGACTCATAGCTCTTTTCCCGAGTAAACCAACCTTGCAGTAGTGAATCTCCGTCTTCATGGATCGCTTCACATGGTGAATGTAGTTGTACACCATCGGCAGCGTGAGGCAGATGGAGACGACCGCAATCACCGAGAAGGTCACCGCGGAGTAGGCGACGAAGCGATACGCTGCGAGGCGAGTTTCATCACCCATGATGATGCAAGGTGCCGATTGCTAGCGGAGCACCACTTTTATACCAACCGGGAGCCTATCTTCCGAGGCAGTTGACATTTTTATTGTATTACAGTTTGTTAATTGGAACCCTTCAAAAACTTGTTGGTCACGGTGGTGTCGAGGTGTCTCTCGGCCTAAATTCTGCCTGTAACGGTTTCATATGCAGCAAGGGATGTGACCTATCATTATTACAGTGATAAATTACGTAATATATCACAGTACGAGTTTAATTTTTATTGAACTGTACTGTGATGCATACAATTCAGGCATTTTATCTGATTGATCACACCTGTCCCCAAAAAAGTGCGAAATATCAGATAAGGTGTCTGAATTGCAACGCCTCGCATATTGGTGAAACCCGACGCGTTCTCTTTGCATGTGTAAAAGAACATTTACCTAACAAGCGACGAGGCAGGCTATCGGCTTTAGGAAAACATTTTGCTCTTTGGCTCAGGACTTCTCCTCTCCACTGTGCTGGGATTCATGGACGTCTCGGGAACGTTCCAAGAGTGAGTCTCGCTCATCCAGTGTGGGAGAATTTTGTAATGAGATGTGATATATCGTGCCATCACTCGTCCACTCTAGAACGTTGGCTCCGTCACCATTTTCGCGAGAATGTTCTCGAATCTCATCATTGATGAGTACTGCGGGAAGTCTTACGCTTCATGCTCAACTTCAGTATAAGGGAACAGTACGCAACGGTGGTTAAGTCTTCTCTCCTTTATTTTCCTTCTCTTTTTCTTTGATATTTCGACATGTTGGGTTTACTGATGATGGCCACAATGGCGAAGAATTTAACGTCACGTGCATAATTCCGGCCTACGAACCTGACATTTCAGCAAAGGTACCGAAGGTACTAGAGGAGTTCTGGATCTCTGCTCGGAATCCAGTGATTAACAACCCGAAATTAGTTCTTTTTGGTCACGAATCACTCCCACTCTTTTATGGCTTACTGTGACCTATAGATCGCTATACTATGCTTCTCTGGTGCATACAAGGCCATTTTGAGTGCCTGGTTACACTCACTTGTCCAGTGAACGTCACCATTCTGCGCGGATGACACCCGCACCACAATCGGTGGAAGCAGTGGTACGTTGTGCATTTCTGTTTTCAGATTACCATATGTGGTCGTGACGATGTCGGTAGACTTTGTGAGAGCGATGAGACGTCAGCTTCAAAGCATAGATGGCTTTTTATCACTCTCAAATTTCTGGGGAAGATGACACCGTCGAAAGGTCAGGCCGTTATAATAAACTATTCCACTACCAATCTAGCAGGCGAAGAAGAAAATAATAGAATACATCAAGCATGCTCAGGTTCAAAAACCAGAGAACATCATGGATAAGTTTTGAGTTGGTAACAAAAACACTATGAAATAAAAACGAATAAAAATATCTCACCAGGAAAATATACTGGAGGGGGGGATCCGACAACTCGTAACGAAATTTATAAACTCACATGCAATTTTTGATGCTGATCTCAAACCTTTCTCTTTTTTTTTGCTGCGGAGCCCTCTATGAAGAGTTACGTGGTATAACTGCTGCTTGTCTAGGCCGGCCAAGTCAGACTTTCGAGTAATATTCGGCTAAAACGTTCGCGAAAGCTATCTCGAGCTTGTTAAATAGTTGAAATTGATAAATGCCTCCATAACCTTTTAGATTCAGATAAGTTCTGGAGATCTGTTGGCAGAATATATCCAGAAAGCCAAATTCCGACTGCCTTGGGCTAGCTGGAATTGTGCCACCTAACTATTCATAGAGGGCTCCGCAGCAGGAAGGAAAAACGGATTCGAGATCAGCCTCACAATCTGCATAAGGCGATATACATTTCGTTACAAGTTGTCGAATCTCGCTAGTATCCTTCCCTCATCAGTATGCTTGCGATATTTATGTTCCACAAAGTGAATTTTTAAGGCATGTATCGGCGCTGTTTTTGTGCCAAAATAGGTAATTCTGTGAATTCTATTGGGAAATATTTATCTATTCTGTTCTGTAATCTTCCGACCACGGTTGAGGAATTGAAGGATAGGCCGTGACGGACGCATGCACGTAAGATGGACAAACAAGATAGGGCCAAAATTGTCGCCGTTGCTCCAAACAGTAGAAAACGTTTGTGTTTGTATTAGGTTGGTGCATAATTAATGCGGCTTTTTTCGCGACTTCTTTTCTCGATTAAAATTGGAGCTTTCTAAATGGTTTTTCATTGAAACAATCCCCTTTTTTCCACTTATTAAAAATGCTATTGAAAGCCGCATCAACATCCGCCACATCATGCTTTATCACATCGGGAAAAGTTGGGATGCAGCACAGTCATTCCGCGATCTTAGCGAGCCTTCCAAAGATGGACCAATCAGCAAGGCTAAGTTGAAAGATTGTTCATATTCATAAGGTACGAGCTCCACAGATGAAGAAAGAGGAGGTTGGCCATCAAATTCCAATATTGGGCAGCCTGGAAGAGGATGGAAGCTTGACAACGAGAATGCTGTCCGAACTCTTCAATATGGACCATTGTAACACGGTTCTTCCGCTCAAAAAGCTCAAAGCATGTAGATTGGCAAAATAGGTCCTCACAATCTCTCAGACAGGAACAATGATCGAATTTCCACCGATTTTCTATAGCAAAACGAGCAGACTCCAATTCTGGGGAATCTCATCAATCGAATCTGCTTTCCTTCGACGGCTGCCAAAAGTTCTTGGTCGTCAAAATTTGACCGTAGAGCTCTTCCTTCTCCATCTGGGAGATTGTACCTATTGTACTCAGAATTGTATCTTTCTACTTGAACTACTTAAATATTTTTTTATTATTTCTAATCTTTCCCGAAGTGGTAGGACATGAGATGGTTAATGTGGATGCGACTTTCGATAACACCGTTAATAAATGAAAGAACAGGATTATTTAAATGGAAAACCGTCCAGGAAGCGTTAATTTTTAATGAGAAAAGGAGTCGCGAGAAAAGCCGCATTAATTATGCACCAAACTACTAGTAGTTAAAACCACTGCTGGAAAATCTGCGTAGGGAGAATGAGCCTTTTGAGACGGATGGTAGCAAGCAGAATAAATAGGTCTTGTACATGTAAAATTACACAACAACATCATGAAATTCCGCGAAGCAGCGAAGTGTAACGAAAAAAATGCGTCCCTGGCTGTTCTTAGGGAGCAATTTTCAAGAAACAGGATTTTAATGACCAGAGCAATAGGAGAATCACTGCAATTACAGATTATTCCAATGCACTTTAGGTGAACCGATCACTATCTCAGTGTTCACGACTCTTCACTCACATGGCTATCAGCATCAACTCCCTCAATTCCTTCCTAAAAAGGTAACACTATTTCTCTATCCCGAGCAAGGAATAATGATACAAACTGGTATTCTGTGTACATACTCTGCCCAAACAGTCTTTCTCAAAGTGACGGATTCTGCACACCAGAAACGTGGTAGGACCTGAGCGTTGATAGAGCAGAAACCATGCTCCAAATGAGAGGGTCGAGTAGGTCCGCCGCGATTCTGCGGCTGCGACAATATGAAACAGCACGCGCAATCTTTCCATCTTTTTGACAAGGAATGTCATATATTAGTAAAAATTTCTAACGAAATAGACTTCTCAAAAACGTGCTAGAGCATAAAATGAATTTAGCGTATATGTATGTAGTACAGCATGCCGACCTGTCCATTTGGTTGAAAGCCCCGACTATGGCTAGGGCTCTGTGTGCGTCGATTGAAAGAAAAAATATAAAAAATGCAGAGGGTCCTCAACTTTTGTCACGAGATTTGTGTGCAATTTTAGACGTTGGGGTACTTGTTAATATATGCACAGTGGACGGCAATCGCGGTGGCCCTTCCGCAGCCTCGAGAAGGACGCAGCGCGCGCGCTGGGATCGCTGTCATCTGCCGCCGGAGCGCCATTTCTAGGCTGTTTCGTTTCTTCCCGATTTGGTGGGTAATCCTTGAAATCGGGTAGAAAAGCTGCTAGAAATAGCATAGTAGCAGCGGGAAACATCCGCTGCGGTGCACGCGGCGCGGTTGCGCGACGTCCTTTTCGAGCCCGCGGATGGGCCAACTCCACTGACGTCCACTATATTATAGTTGGGACCGAATAATACTTTACATAGATGTACTCGAATTCGAAACTTTGATTTCGATGGAGTCGAAGCGTCAAGGGACAAAGGGAGTAAGACAACCACAGGGATAATGAGAGAAATCAGAAGCTCTTTTTTTGAATATTTGAACTTCACAGAAAAGAAAAAGACCTAAAACCGCGATCAGAGTCAAATTCTAAGCAATTACAGACGGTTCGGCATGTGCTCGTTTGGGAGGACCGCTACGGTATCCAGCTCTCTTTCGAGTGGAAAACGAGTAAAGTTATACTCCAGCTGCCACTCTTTTTATACCCCTCGCGCGGCCTGCATAGTTTCTATTCTCATAGCCATGGGCTCAGGTTTTTTAAGGACCGGTTTATTAAGGAAGGGTTCTTATCGAAAAAATTTAAAGAAAAAGAAAATTTAGAACAGCATAAGGACTATGCAGGATCTGTGGCAAGCCTTAGTAGATGGAAATAACCTTCTTTGGTCTGGACAACACCAACAGTGAGCTTGTGGCAATCAGTCATCGCAGAAAGGAGGAAGCAAGGTGCTACCCTACAGATCGAAACAAAACCTATCCGAATTGAAAAATATCATAACAAAGCGCTACAATATATGAAAAATTTCCTTCTTAGGAAGAAGGATTTGAAACTGCAGAACAATGAAAAGCGACCAAATCTGAACTCTTGGGACACTCTCAGGGTAGTCCAGAATAGGATCCACTTGGCTACTCAGCTAGGTGATGGCTATTACATAAACCCAGGGCTCGAGGGCAAAATTGCTACCAAATGGTATCGAGGGTATACCGTTGCATCTTCCTAAGCAAGGCTTCCAAGTTTTTTAGTTTTACAATAGTTTAGTAGGTTTCATTTCTACCTGGGGATTTATCTCTTGTAGTTCGCTTGTTAGATGGGAATGACCAAGTGAGAGGAATGGTTAGTCGCTTATCTACCTTGTTTCAAGAGATCTGTATCACTTTCAAAACAAGCGAACTTTGCCGAAGAGAGAAAAACCGCAAAATTCTCACGGCCACGCGTCTGAACGACCTCGCAGAACCTGCCAGAACCTATTAGATCGCGTAGTTGTTCGACCAGCCACAAGAGTGGTCGAGGTGATGAAAACGAGAAGATCGCCGAGTGTAGAAGACGGGCCGAGCCTCCCGTAGCACTTGAAAGGTCACACACCATGAATCGGACGAGTTCTCTGGCACGGACGGCACGCCGCCTCCGCCGCTGCCGCCGCGTGCCCGTCACGGAATATCATGGCTCGTTGACGGCTTTGGTGCTGTTCAGGCGATACACAGCTCAGTGGTTATTGTTATTTGAGAGCTATTCACTTCACAGCTGTTACGGTATCTTGCGGGAAAATCAGGCTGGAAAACAACATGGTCTTTGATCGGAGTACTGTAATGCATGCCAGCTAAGACCATATTCTTTCATGCAGATGATGGGACCAGAAATAAAGAAGAAAAGAGACAATATCTTAGAAAGATGGGAAAAATTTAAGAAAGAAACAAATTAAAAGGTAAGAAAAACCGGAAAGGTTGAGGGTGTATGTACATAATGGAAATGCTCCCTTTTGTTCGTACATGGAACATCAGCGAAGTACTCCCCTACTCCAACAGGAACTACTACTGTTGCATCACGGATTACCGTCCCTTTGGTATGCCGCGCCGCATGACCGACGCGATGCGGCAGACCAGCTGGGTACTGTCGTTGTTAGGCGTTGCCGCTTCTGATATTTAGCGTATGTTTCTACCTAAACACTTTGGATTGAAGAGAAAGACATAGAGGAAACGGTCAAAAACAGCGTCCCACAACAACAGCGCCCAGTTGGTCTGCCGCGCCGCATGGGTGGTGCGGCGTGGCAGGCCAGAAGGGATTTACTATGTGGTGCAAAAATGATTGACCGGCGCCGTTAACATATCACCAGTTGATCATTTTAGTGCGCAGATCTTTGCAAGAGGCCCGCAGAAGCGAGTCGCAGCCGCTGGCTGTAACAGTGATGAGACCTAAACGACAATTTATAGGACCTTTCATTGATCCGGACTCGTAATCAACACTCCGGAGTGATGGGAAATTAAAGCGTTGATATTTGTGAAGCATGCAGATGCGCAGGCAAACAGAGTGCTACTATGAAGGAGGTGCAAGCGGGTCTTTAGTAGTGAGCGGGTCTTTAGTAGTGAATTCTCCTATTTGTACACGTGAAAGAAGCCATTCCTATGAATCCCACTGTTGAATGCTTGGCCGTTTATGATTTTCATTAATTTATTGAGTTAATTCAGAAATGGCGATTGCATTGGTCGGCAATAGTTCAGTTGCAACCGAGCTCTGTGATTGGTCCATTTGGGTGCATAGGGCGGTCACAGAGGTCGGTGCAGCGCCGTTTCCGGGTGCAGTGCTCCGCATCCGTTCTCATGGGCTTATTTGAGTGATGAAATTCTCAGTAAGTTAATTGAGGGAGCCTTCGGAAGACTTTAAGTAGAGACCATAAAGCCCGCTAGTGCAACAACAAGTCATGAGTTCGCTTAATTTGCTATTTCGTCCAACCAGTGAGTATAACACGGAATAACAGCTCCTTCCGTCTTACTAAAAAATAACCCGGACATCCTTGGGCTCTCAGCAAGACCCATATGGAACGGCAAGGATTATCGGCCCGGTGTCTGGGCCACTGAAGTGTGTTTATAGAGAATAGCTGAAGTGACGCGTTACTAATCTCCATATCGGGTTACAGTGTCACAAACAAACGCTACCAGTCTACTGTATCAACATATCGCTAACGACAGCAATAACAAGAGAAGAGAAACAGCTGATCGCTCCAGAAACGTTTGGACAATGACAAGAATTCCAGGAGATAACTACTCTGGGAGGGTAAGTGACGTCTTCGAGGTTCGCTTGGAATAACGCTGCCACTATCAGTGAAATCGACACGAAATTTTCACAGAATAATAGACGGTGAATGAGATGCCAGGCGGAATTCCATGAATTTCTAAGCAACAATGACGTAGTTGACGACATTGGAATGAGGCTCATGAGAAAATGAGAGCGGCTAGGACATATTTTCGCCCTGTAACGAGGAGAAAGTGCGCAGGCTAGTAAGTAGGCTGGAGCGGCTAGCCAGAAAAAAGTAATGGCCACGACGAGGTCAAGCGGATGCATAAAAAGATTGTCTAGAACTAGACAGAACCAGGCAGAGAGTGAGAAAATGGTTTAGAGGTAGGAAGACGTTCAGACAAGAAAAAAGAGAGAAGGTGAGAAAAAAAGGAGTGAGGAGGAAGAAGAACAAGTGGCTTGATCCATGAACGTCCCGTAGAAGTTCTAAGCTATGCATTCATCTGGGAGAGGAGGAGTTTCTCGAGCATAATGTGATCAATTTTGAGATCTTTACAATAAGATGCTACCGAGGTTGGAAGGAGTAGTAGTCAAACAAAGCGTGTACATTTCAGCAGGAAAAAAATTGTCCACTTCTGGGAATGCTCGTGAATTCCACCCCAGATGAACAGATCTCTACCAAGGTAAGCAAGTGGTAGCGCGACCGCCGAAGGGGGAGACTGGAGACTGCCGGCCTGAATTCCAGTATTAGAGTTGTTAAAAAAAATTGATGCTGATTCGAAATGATCAGTCCTGAGTGGTCTGAAAAATGGCTTTTTCTCAAACGCAGAGCATCCTGCGCATGCAGGAACTATTTCCTTAGTGCGACTTATAGGTGGCACAAGGTTTTAAACTTGCCAGGGTGAAGTTCTATGAGCTCTAATTAGAGCAAACCTTCTTCGCGGCAAAAAAGTAACATTTATGCGTTAGCAGCTTATAAACAAGTATTGAACAAGAAGTTGATGTTGTTGCTCAAAAGGAACTCTCTAATGGGAGCATTGACTTCAAATCCAAGCTTATGCTTAGGAGGGAAAACGATAACCTTATGGGCTCATCTGCTGAGCCTTTATTTGTTTATTTATTTATTTATTCATTTATTTATTTATTTATTTATTTATTTATTTATTTATTTATTTATTATACACAGTGCCGAAGCACAATGCTTCCCTTCGACACAAAGGTAATAAACGAGGGAGGGTTTTGAAAGTTTCACAGAAAAAATTGAGACTGATATATCTAATGCAGACTAAGCGAGGCCTTCATTCATTTCGAACAACACTTGCTCCCACGAACAGAGCTGTTCAGCGTTACCCGTATGCCTCTTAAGCCTTAGCACTTGTTATTTTTCTTTGTTCAAAATATTTTTCTTTATTCAAGCTTTAGGATATCATAATGATGTTTATTTATTTATCTATGCACAAAAATAAAGATACGCCAAATATATTGTACTTATGAAGATCCGCGTTGAATGAAAGTTATAAAAAACGAAGGAAGTGAAACCTTGAACAGAGCTAAGACAGGACAAAAAATCATATAAGGCCGGTGAAACTAATGATGGGAAATAACTGGGAAATAAAGAGGTACACTGTGGCAGACGAATAGCAAGCTTAATACTGGGAAGTTTAACAGAAGTAAGACACTTGCGTGGGATCCACTACGGATAGCTCCATAGTGGAGTTCAGCGCATGCCGTCTTCGCCTTCCATAAAAAGGAAAAACTTCTGCAGGGAACTCCAACCGACCATGTGCAAGGGACGGGACCGCGGCGCGGCTCTCTTGAGCAAAGACGCAGGAGCTCCGCATGCTGGCTCTAATTGTCCGCTTCTGCCAGTAACAGAGAACTTGACTGCTACTCCGCGCTGCGGTCCCGCCCTTTGCACCCGGCCGCTTAGAGTTCCCTGTAGGTAGAGGTAGAGTATCTGTATAGAAATGAGAAACAAGAGAGTCGATACTTATAGCACTTAGGCGACGGAAGGCGCTAGAAACGACTGACACAAGCAAATGAAAGAAGTGACAGACAGTCGGACAGATACACGAACTGTTTGATTCAAAGTAGGATAGTGACTAGCCTCGCGGATAGGATAGTCGTTCAAAAGGTCTCACGTAAATGAGCAGAAAGATGGAAAAAAAGGAAAGATAGACAAAGTGACAGACGAGAGTCGATGGATTGATTGATAGAACCTGTGACAAGTGAGCAAGCACATTGAAAGACAGACAGGTGACCAGAAAAATTGACTGGTATATGATCGATATAAAGGTTGTGAGTTGGGTAAAGGGGAAATGGATGGAAAAGTTGAACCCCGTGTGGGGTTACACTCCACATGGAGTTCAACTTTTCAATCCATTTCAACTCCAGCTTGGTGGACAGGCAGAAGACAGACAAACAGACAGACAGAGACAAACTGACAAACAGATGGAAGGACAGGAAGACTGTGAGTTAGAAAAATTGGAAGAAACATTGAATATTAAGGGGGAAAAAGCAGAACAGCACGACGGACAAGTAGACACGCAGGGAGGATGACACAGACAGACAGAGAGAAAAGACAGACAGAACAGACAGACAGACAGACAGACAGACAGACAGACAGACAGACAGGGAGACAAAATAACTGATAAATGGAGAAAGATAGAGAAAGAGAGAGAGAAAGAAGAAAATACACAGGCAGACAAACCGGCAGATGGAGAGAAACAGGCCCACATACAGAGAGGCAGACAGAGAAAGGAACAGATGGACAGGCAAACAGACAGAAAGACGACGAGAAAGAAAAACAGACAGAGTAACAGGCGTGTACTGATGTCAAAGCACTATGTTTCATTCACAGAGAAGCACTACTGAATATGTAAAAGGCAAACCGAATAACAAGGATATAGTGGGGAGCATTGAAAAATTTAATGGAAAATTTTCAACGGAAAACTCGTTTCGAGGTCTTTCGGTGAGTTTCAGAAAGTCCAATTAAAAATCGGACTTTCAAACTACAGAAATTTCTAGCAAATATTGCAGCGAGGATGTAGAGGATAAAAAATAGACGAACAAAGATGAAAAAGAGGGAGAAGGGATTAAAAATATGACTGTCTGTCAAAAATGCTGACAAGACGAGACCGATAGTGACACCGAGGATCACTGACAACCAGATAGTGACAATTGATAACCCACATCATCGCCATATCAATAGCCCCGTCGAAGAATAGGTCATAAAACGGCATTCAGCGAAATCGGATATGAACGAGAGCGCCAGAAAAAAAGGGCGGGGTCATCGCCAACGAAAACCTGCTCGCAGACGAGCTGTCCCCACTTTCACTAACAACCGAAAAGTTGATAGATAATCTATCAGCGGTGGATATCTGTGCGCAGGTCTGGTCGCTTACACTTAATGTATGGGAGAGATAGTGGTGAAATGAACATAAGGATTCTTGCGGATCAGTATGTATATTTCGCACTAGTCACGTGAACTTTTGCCTACCACTAGATCAATTGCCATTGTCAGTAGCATATTTTTACTGGGTTGGTAGTGCTGTACATAGAATTCGAGGTGGAAAGGTTTGGAAAAAGTAGAATAATTTGAGGTAGAAAGAGAGAAAACGAACTCAGGCAATAACTCCGGGTGACCCGAGGGGAGTTTACAGGGTCACCCCCCACCCTATCCTCGGGTCACCCGGTAAATTCCTCTCGGGTGAGCCGGTGGATGCTCTCGGGTCGCCCGGTAAAGTCCTCTCGGGTCACCCGGTGTACATCTTCAACTGGTATGCAACGCTCACCAGAGTTTTTTTTTCAAACCGCCAGGGTCTCCAAAAATAGCATCGATCCTTGTTACCGCCGCTTCTATAAAATTCTCAATATGTCTTTGTCGTCACGATCATTTTTCTCCCAACTTTACCAACAAGCGTCTGCAGTGTGCGCCCCTCCGCAGTGCTACGTATTTCAGCCAGGTTTGCACTTTCCTGTTAACACAAGGAAAATCCATTTTTGACGAAAAACTGCCCATTTTCGTGATTATAAGAACTGTCTTGATGCTGCTCTCTTCAGAAGTAGTGGGCGACCGGAATTGATAGGACGACAACACTTGGCAGTAACAGTAGAATGATTTTTGTGAAGAAAATTCTTATATCACTCACAGTTCACTCAAATTTTTCATACAAGTATCTAACGATGAACAAAAACGCATAGATCACAAAACGTGGGGAAAGTTTAGCCAGGTGCTGGTTTTGTAAGCTCGATTGGTGGTTTAACAAACTTCCCTCGGGTCACCCGGTTTGGAAGCACTGTCGCTCGGGTGAGCCGGCCCGTTTGTAAATTCCCTCGGGTGACCCGGTAGCAACCCACGCCCCACAAATATGGTCTCTCGCGTGACCCGACAGGATTAAAATTGCTCTCGGGTCACCCGGAGTTATTGCCTGAGAAGGTATATGAGGAAAAACAACAAAATGCCAATGAAAGAAGAAACAGTAGAGAATAAAAAAGCACATAGAAGAATTTAAGTGAGTTAGCACCTTCTCTTCCCTGTTATACTGCAAAATTTGGCATTCATATCCATGAACATCATTGTGCCCTGCGCCCAAGACACAATATATTTACACTTTTTTCTATTTTTTTTAATTTTTAAGAATCACAGGTAAAATATAAGAAAAAACCCTTCAAAACGAATCTATGAGAGCAGAAAAAACTTGGGGAAAATGGATGAGGGAAGGAACTAACAGTGAGGGGTGGAATTCGCGGTCATACTGGTGGCAATAGGACGACAATTGATCTAGTAGTGAGCAAAAGTTCACGTGATCAGTGCAAATAATCGTGCAAAAATCGTGACCGAAAAAATTGACCACGTGACTCCTTATGGAATTAACGTTTAGTTTTTCAGGATCCTCTGGAGTGTAGAAAAGCATGAGCTTGACGTGCACATGCCCCTCACACAGTAGCCGCGCAGTACTCACATATTGTCTTCAAGAGAATACTTCAACTGGCTCTTCTGTCAGAAGTGTTTAAGATCATCTGCAGAGATGATGGTAACCAAAAAAAAAAAAATTAAAATGGCAAACAATTTCACATTGCAAGCGTGGTTTTGGCTCATTCTGTAAAATCTTGTACACATTTTCCTTTCTTTTCTTTCATATTTTTATCTTCTCCACTTCAGGGCTCGGGTAGCTCATAGCTGGCCATAGAGCTCGCTTACCAGCTCGCTGCTTCTCCATCATAACGCGAGGGAAGCGCTGCTCCTCCTCATGACCCTCTTATCCTTGGAAAACCTCTCAGGCCAAATTGGAACGCCGCATGCAAATGGCGCCTGCACTTTCACACATTCGTTTACCCACACCGTTGGTCGCCTTTTTTTGTGGCAGGACAAATTGCACAAATCATCATCTCTCATGCAAATAGGTCTTAATACGTGCCGATATGTGTCGGCAGGCGTTTATGAGAAATGATCGGCTCGCACATTCACAGGGTTGCGTCTATTTAGCCTAGCAATAGTATTAAGGTTGGAAATGTTACTGAACTACCGGTGTAAATAACGAAAAGGGAGCTTGCTAAAAAAAAAAAACAAAGAAGGAGGAAGTAGGGAGAACAGAAAACTTTGCGAATTTGCATCAAATATGGCAGAATCCAGCGATTTTCGGTTTCAGATCTGCGCTCACCCTCCACGCGATTAGCCCTTGGCACTCTGACTGTCTGCGTATCCACATCTTTCACTGGAATCACAGTCAGTTCTCAATTTCACTGCGATGGCGCGGTGAGGGAGTACGAGTGACTGGAGTCTTATGTAAATACATTTCTTCTACATACATATACGTATGTGGGTTTGAGCCGCTATAAACTCAGACAAATTCCCGGAAGGACCGCAGCAGGAACGGGCGCGGGTCAGGATGAGACAAAATGGGGCAGTGTTTTCCACCCCTTCGGCTTCCACTCGTTTCCACCAACTTTTAGATTTGCATGGCCAAGTACGATGAAGGAAAAAAAAACCGCGAATTGGTGCGAGTAG
>KN728031.1:7157-22639 GCA_000816745.1 Ancylostoma duodenale | reverse complement strand
TGCTAGCTTTCGGCGTTAACGCCTTCGTCAGACCTTAATTTCAATGATACATCGCCACCTAATCATAACTATACAACACAACAACAGCTATACCAAATGGGCGGGTGGTGGTTAAGTCTTTCGAGTCCCTAAGGCCTAAGGCATACTACACAGCGACGCTGTCGCTGCGACGTGAAGGAAAATGAAGAACGACGCTACGGGATTTACGCAAAAGTGCACAACATTTTAGGCCAAGCATTTACATTTTGAAATTCTATTGATATGCACTTTTTCAAGTGGAAAGATTTTCGTAACAACATTGAAAGCACCACTTCTATTGTTTTTTAGGTTTAAGATGATTTTCAACATTGCCATCAAACTTTCTGAAGGTTCTTATTCCATGAGTTATGTCTATGACACCTGTTCTTTTAAAATCATCTTTCAAGTGGCATTGATTTTATCGTTTGTGCTCATTTAATTCGTTTGTTGTTAATATGTGAACTGCTTTAGTATTCGAACATTGGATTGTTTTCATCAAAACAATGATGAACTTGCAGGTGGTCAGTTTATTCATGCTACTCCTAGTCGCACTCGCACATTTGTCGTCAAGGGTGTTGCCTTTGTCAGTGGTTGTGCCCTCACATTATTCTCCTGTTCTTTGTTTTATAATTTCTTCCACGTTATGTGACGGAACAGGGAGGTGGGTAGCTTTCTTGCTTTACCTAGGCATCAGAGCTTCGTGCATCAGTTTCGTTCATGTTTTTTTTCACCAATATTCTTTATGATTTTTGTTCAAGCTGAAAGCTAGTGATAAACTCTCAAGCAGTATCAGAAATTGGAAACCAGAGTCTTGAGAACTCTGTCGCAATAACCAGCTTTATTTACAAGGGGTTTTTTCATTATTTATGGAACAATCTGATTCAATCATGGTAAGTTTTCAAAAGTAACATAGCGTTTCCAGATGCTCCAATCAACTGAACCTTAAATTTGAAGGAATTATCTAAACAACCGAACATTTTTGAGAAGTGAAGCAAAAGTGGAAAAAAAAACGGTCCCACTCCTTCAATGGGAGTACGCTACTGGAATTCATACAAAATGGTTTTATGCGAAACTTTAGTTTTGTATGCCAGCGCAAACAAACGATCGTTAAACAGCTGAATTTTTAGTTGTTGTATCTTTTTTTTAATCCATTCATGTATAGGTTGTTTACGTTCCGATGATGTCTATAAGAATTTTCCTCGCCTCCGACCAATACTGACCGATCTCGCAAATCTGGAAGTGTCGGAAATTGCACCGCTCGCTCATCGTGTTCCTGAAGGATTCATGACGTGTCCTGTAGCCATCGTTTATCGCTGAAAATTCAGGTCAAATTTGATCTTCAATTTCTTTTTCGAAGAAATCTTGATTACGAATAATTGTATTCTCAGGAATCTCATCGTTCTGAGTTCGTTCATAGACTGAAAAAACTGGTGAAGAAATCGCATGATCCTCGTGAGCAATTTCTTGAAAAGGCGGAGAAATATGAAGCAATCGGGTCCAGAGGTAAAAAGGAAGGAAAGGTGAGCAGATGGTGCAAATTGGTCGATATTTATATGGATATCCACCATGGGCAGACAGTCCTTCCAAACAAAGCCTTAGTTCCAAAATAAAATATCTACTGCGGATACTGCGGATAGAAATAATGGATGGACCTCATAAACTGCATCCAGCTTAATCCAACCTGTTTTCAGATAAAACCACATGTTATTGAGAAAATTTGAAGAGGCTCGACAAGCTCGGAGACTCGCTTGCAAAGCGGAAGAAGAAGCTAATCGTATCGGCGATGTACTCCAAGAGATGGCTTCTTGATTGGACATCTAGACATAATGTGTGTTAGAATTCAATCTTTTACGGGTATTCTAAGAGTTAACAATTAGTTACGATGAGTGAAGTTGCTGCCATCTCCTCTCAACGTTATTATCGAAATCGTTTAGACTAGCTATATTCTCTTCTTGCTAATTAAATATGTCTGTATGAGTTCCATCTCGTTGTCTTCTACCTCGTTGTTAAGCTACATTCGTTCTTCACAGGAATAAAGGCTAGTCTTTCATCTGTGCATCTTGATCGAATGCTGTTCTTCACAATATACTGTTGACTACTAAGTAATCATATGGGCAAAGGAAACGACACTGTTGAGAAAAACTGACCTTTGTTACGCTTCTTCTGAAAGAAGGTAACATTCTGGGAACTTTTGGCTATTTTTAAGTATATGAAACATTGTTACTTTTTGTACGGTGATATGTGCCGACCTATATTAGTTTCAGCTAATTCCAAGGAAGTAGTCATGTGACACTTCGTTTTAATTTTGAAATTAAGGACTCTGAACATGTCCTGATCCGTGTTTTACCGGTATGAACCTTCTGGGAGGAGAAGTGCGCCCAAAAACAGAACAGCTCAGCCTCTCAAAATAGGTAAGATGATTTAAGCGGTCACCTCGAGTTGGGATAGATATGTTAGATATGCACCCAAAGGTATGTTAGATGGATCCGGCCTTACAATGTAAGATTAAGTAGGAATTTCTGCTTTACAGCAGTCACCGTTCCCACAAACTCTTTGTTTTGGAAGCATCCCGTCTACCCGTAGTCCGAGGTGGCTATCTTCAACCTACTACTGAACCCGCGAATATGGTGTAAGTTTGCAAAATTATGGGCTCTATAGGTCGTTATCCTTACCTAAATTTCGCATTGTTGCGATGGTATCTGCTATATTCAATCTATCGTCTTGTCGTATCCAAGGTGTCACCATTTTTTATGGTATTTCTAATAGTGCTTGCCGCGTGGTCTGATGGCTAACGTTCTTCTCGCAGTCCTAGTCTTATTTTAGGATCGATTAGATGGATCCGGCGTGGAGGTTGCGACCAAATGTTCTTGCAGCTGCGACCTTCATCCTACTATACAGTTTCTTGCCTCATAAAGAGCTGAGGCGTGTTCTGGTCAAGCCTTCTGTTTGTTCCTGGTAAATTGTGTCTTATACTAGCCATTCGGACTGTTTTTGAGTTCAGGTATATAATCTACGCCTTCCCGTTGATTAACCTCTCAGCTGCCGTGTTTTCTGCGAGAATGTGAGTTTTATGACTTTGGGATTCTCTAGTTCAATTTATCATTAAAAGAAGCCTTTAGTTATAAGAGCTACGGATTTGTTTGACAGAAAATTCATTGCCCTCTCTCTTTCTTTCTTTCCTTCTATCCCTCCATTCCCCTCTCTTCTTTTACCTTTCTCTCTCATCAGTGTATTGAATAATTTTTTCTGTATCAGTATGCTCCATATCAGTATCACTTCCTACAATGGCGTCAAACCGGAGGACCCTCAATGGAAGCAGCAGGTTAGAGAATTTAAATTTGAATTACCTTCTCGAGCGTAGGCAACCATTTGTGCTTCAGACGCTGGATAGGATGAAGGCCACCTACGGCCAACAGGTGGACAACCCGCTATTTCCAAACTCTGCCTGTGCATGTGTGTGTTGTGCTCAGAGGTGAATCTACTTCGCAAAATGGGACTGAAGAGCTCCTATTTCAGCAGGATATTCTCCTTCCAACTAGAAGCACGACAAGTTTCGCCACACCGTAGCACCTGCATTGACGAGACCCAGTTTCGATTTTTATTATTTACATCTTGTCTATTAAACTTCCGCATAAATTCATGTAAGCTGATTGTCCTTAATGTAACATATCATGTGGACGACCACATACGTGGGATGTTGCGCTTGAAGAATTTCTTCCCAGTCTCGGCTCGCTACCATGGTATTAAATCAGGCTTTCTTTATGTCGTGTGGAGATGTCGGAGACATTTTCCTGAAGTACTTTCTTTCATAAACTTGTGCAAAATTTACTGATGAGGTAAACGAAGAGACCTTTTCGAGATGTTGGTATATGGTCTTATTATCTTTGATGTCGATGATGCTCGCGGATTCATATAGAACTGCCACCCTAGGTCTGTGGAACGTCACTCGCGCGAGTGAAAGGCGTAATAGGTAGGGAAGGGAAAGGAAGGCGGCTTTGATGTCGTCCATTTTTACCCTGCGCGATTGATGCTCACTGGCCCAGAGCATCCATATACATATAAATGCCTGAAGAGCGTGTACTTATATTATCAAAGATACTTCAGAATACAAATCCTTCAAATTAACATACTAAGAGAAAGTCTCTGACGAATACTTCATCAATTGGGCACCCCTGATCAAGAAGGAACAAAGGGGGCATGACCGAAGGAACCGCCTAAATGCTTGACACATTTCATCTGAATGCACACCGAAAACGTCAAAAAATTTACCCGTTACGATCCCGTATAAGCAAGTAATCGTTATGCTGAGGCGAGTGTCGATAAATGGGAGCTCTGAAAAAAAAAGAGAACTGCAATAAATATGAACGCTTAATTGTAGAAGCTTGACAACAAACCGAAACAAGTCCTCAACCGACTGCATAGCCTGGCCTGGTTGTAACTGTCCAAGACATGGAACAGTATGCAAGTACGCCATGTCACCATAATCAAAATCGGGGTCAGCATCCTTTTCCAGTTTCTGAAAAGGTTTCAGTCGAATGGTGCTCAGCTCATCACAGGTCGGAAGTTCGATGGAAAAAGTAGTAAAAATAGACCTTCTGATGTTCTTGATTTTCGAGGCCATTCCAGGTTGGCAAAGCAACAGTGGATGTTCCTCACGACCACTGAGATGAGCCACATTACGTATGAAGAATATATTACCACCTCCTTCTGCGCATCGTTGTATTTCTAAAGGAAGAGGGCTGCTGGATTAAACACGATAGAAAAAGCTGTTGATCATGAGCGGATAAACAGCCCCAACCCGCTGATTTGAGTCCTAATGCGGACATAGTGATACAGTATGCCGCTAACATCGCTAAAGATAAGGATCCAAATTCTGTGCTCACACATGATGCGAACAGCCGATACTCATCTTTTCGAGGTAGTAGAAGAGGCCAGAAGCATGGGCCCTGTAAAATACCTAGTAGCAATAACTCACCGCTGTCAGATTGCTTACAGTGTAAGAAAAAGAAATAGAGATGAATGAAAATGAAATGTAATAACATTAAAAACAGAAAAGCTTGTCCCCTTATTTGATACCAGACAACTAAATTCGGAAAAACTTCAAGGAAAAGAGGAAAGAAAAAAAGAGAAAGTGTGCAAGCGCAAAACAAAATATTTATAATAGATGAATGATTTTTCAACATCTATGAACACGTTATTCGCAAAAAAAGAAGAAAAAACAGAGATATATCATGACATTTGCGTTTTTTTCTTTTTTCTCTCATTCGCAAAAGTTTTCCCAAGCAGGAAAAACTTCCGAGTAAGCGATTAAAATTTAAAAATAAAATTATTAGAGAATAAAGTTCACAAACAGAAATAATTAGGAAAAAACCAAAATGTTACAAATAAAGTAAATCTCAATACAAATGTTTTCAACTAATCCAAAAAATATCTCCAGTGTTGGGCGCCCTCTCTACCATATATAATGCCGCTCAATCACTCTTGCAAAAGAACAGTAGGTTTATATACGTGCAGTCTCTGTCAATCATCCTTGCATCATGCAGCATCGCCCACCTGCTGAGCAAAGACGCACGCGTATTCCTAAGTAGGCGCTGCTCAGCAGACGCTGCGTGATGCAAAGATGATTGAAAACGACTGCACAAGTATAGGAACACAGTATCGAGATCGAATCAAACTTGATTTGTCAATCATGATAGAGTGAGAGTGATGAAGTCTTTAATGCACTCTGCCGGAAACGTGTATCAGACAGCTTCTGACAGTGGTTGTTAACGGGTGTGGAGCGTCATACCCAAAGTGGGCGTTGACGGTCCCTGCAACTGATCGATTGGATGAACCGACCAGCCGTAGAGCATGGTAGCACTCCTTCCTAAGGTAAAACGCGCCACACCTGTTGTTAAGCTAAACAGAAGTAATTGAAGCAGTATAGGAAATGTTCAAGTGTTTGGTTGTAGTTTTCTCTTGGTCGATTTCTCCTAATTGGCGTATGAACTTACGGGCAGTAAGATCAGAGATAAAAAAGGCGTTAGCAACTCAACGAACATTCTGAAGTCACACGTTATTTCCCATTTTACCAACGACATTTTTAACCTCCGTGCATTACGATTCAAGATATCTGAGGCTGTCCAAGAGTATCTGGAACGAAGGTGAATGGGTGAACAAGAACTCCACAACAAGATTTCTTGAAAACCAGTGTGGAAATAAGGATTGCTTAATGGTTAACAAAAAGTGTGTACGTACTTGCTGAGTAGGATTTAATTTTGGTGTGCTGTACCTCCGGAACCATTCTCGACAGCCGTGGAACTAATGTCTTCTATCTAAAGTTATGTGAAGGTTAAAGACTGCATCTTTGATATTGGCTGAAAAGACCCTCACCTTCAGGCTAGATAACAGTGCTGACAGCTTTTAAAACACGGACAGGTGATCCTTACAGTGCGGCCATTTCTGATAAAGTCCCTCTAACTTCACTTTATGCTGAGTCACCTAAAATTAAATGAGAACGACATTAGTCCCTTCAAGTAAATGCCATCTTTTGGCGAAAAATTCTGTCAATGATACACATTCTCTTCATCGTATAGTATGGTACAAAAGTCCCACCAGATCGTTGCATCTTCTAGCGCCTGTTCCCTTCCTCTCCTTAATTCTTCAACTCTTGAGCATGAGAGGCTGCATCAGACAAAGCTTAGGCATCACCATTCGCTGAAATAAGAAGGATAATTGCTTTTGTCA
Source organism: Ancylostoma duodenale (assembly GCA_000816745.1). Classification (NCBI taxonomy): domain Eukaryota; kingdom Metazoa; phylum Nematoda; class Chromadorea; order Rhabditida; family Ancylostomatidae; genus Ancylostoma; species Ancylostoma duodenale. Next base: position 15,895 of record KN728031.1, on the reverse strand, counting down.
AAACGCTAGATACTGATGTTAGCTACCTGTGTCATATATCTCAGCTGTGCTTTCCAGCAAGCTTTCTACATAACCCTGTGGGGCAGAGAGCGCAGAGCGTTTCAAAACGAAAACATAGGTTGGGTTTGATTACAGTTGATATGTAATTATAGTCTTGTATAAATCGAAGTGCCCATTTCCAAAACGCGTTCACATCCTGATCTCAAATCCAGCTATCTAGCCAGCTCACACCCACGTAGCATAGCATAGCTAATTCAGCTGATCAGTTTGTACTCCACGGGCATGATCTACTGTCTTTTCTCTAAGTTCTTCATTTATGTATATCCTTCCTTTCAGTACTTATCTCACTCATTCTCACTGTTGCTAATCGTATGTAAAGATCTTTCTACATCATTTTTTAAAAGTATAGCGAGCTCATTTTTCTGCTCACATTAGAGGCAGCTCCCGTCGAAATCCTGGACAAACAGCTATGTAGACTGCCAATACTGACACATCGTCTATGCGAAGTGACGGCTCTAGCCCCGCGCGGCCGCCGCAAGCCGTATCTGATGTAATCCACCTGGGACGTCCCGACCGCGCCGGCGGACCCATCCTTTCGAATAGACGGTACATTGTCGGAATATCACAAATGGTCAACGAACTCAAATAATCGTGACTTACCTGGGAAGAGTTCCAAGTCGAAGTTCACTTCATTTCCATTTCACTGCTGGATATAAACTCTAGGTCCCAGAAAACCCCAAAAATCTGCAAATTTCCAACACGGCTACTTGAGCGGGTGTTGTCTTTAAATAGTTGCATGATAGCAGTATTATTTTTGTAACAATTAGCATGACAACGCGGTCCTTGGGATTGACGAAACGGAGCATTCAAAAGTTATCTTAAAAAATCATTGAGAGAGTTGACCATCTAAGCTACGCATTGTGTGAATGCCTACATTCGAACAAATTTCTGACTTGTCCGTTTCAAAGAAGTAGACAGGGTCGTTTTTGAGGATTTCCAAAATCTAGTGTCATTCATCAGTTCAAGTGAAGAAATAGATACAGCGTGCGCAGGGCGGCCTACATTTTTGGAACCATGCACAGCGCCTGCTGCTATGTGCAGCAGGAATGAAATAAGGCATGAATGAAAACACCAGAAATTTATCAAATTTGTGAAACCAAACCACCAAACCCAAGGAATAGTTCCCAACTTAATATTACGTAGAATACTACTGGTATCAAAACATATGTATGTGCATAATGAAAAAAGGGTTCCGAGCATTTTCAGTCGCGACACATATTCAATTATGATCCGTGCAGCTGTTGCTCGACGTATCATGAGGTATAAGAAGCTTCAGTCGTCCAGAGCTCATAGTCGGTGAGCAATCTGTTTCACCAATTTCAGCAAGCAGGCAATGAGCAAATGCTTGACGAAAAATACAAAAACAATCAGACTAACAGATTAAACTTGTTTCTACGTAGCAAGATATTACAGAAAAGATACATGGCGTCGTATGGCTCGACTTATGGCTCGGTTCCTGATGGTGCAGCTGGCGATAGACAATGAGGAGCACCGTAGAGCGCATTATATACGTCCTTCACATCTAGCAAATATAGATCTACGGTTCATTTCCTTCGATAGCTACTTCGCAAGCTTAGATCACCATCAGTTTCTAAGCTACACACGACTGCACATAGATGAGTTCGAAAAGCTTCTCGAAAGACTCGCACCGAGGCTGAGCCATGCCCAGACCCACTTGGCCCCGATTTCCGCACGACACCGTCTGGCCATCTGTCTTAGGTAAGACTGATATTTTGTTGATCATCGAAACAAAAGCATTTTATCTTCGCAGGTACCTTGGGCATGGCTCATCGTTTGTGGCAAACGCACACAATTATAGCCTCGGCAAATCTACAATAGCTTCAGTTGTCTACGAATGCTGCAAAGCTATTGTCGCTGGTTAGTAGCATGAGTTACGGACAACTTATTGATAAAAATGAGAATTCCAAATATTTCAAGAGTACTGGACGGAAGCGTTCCGTTTGCCAACTTCGGCAACGTGGTGGGAGAGCGCGGCGGGTTTCGAGCGACTGTGGGGTTACCCGCGAGGAGTTGGGGCGCTCGACGGAAAACATTTTAAATGCATCGTGGGTTCATAAATCTCATGAGTAAAATGTGACAAGCATAAAAATATTTTGCTTCAGGCGCCTCCAAATAGTGGTAGTGCCCACTATAATTTTAAGGGCACATTTTCTGTAGTAGCTCTCATCGTTGTCGACAGCTACTACAGAATATTGCTGGTCGACTGCGGTGGAAAAGGAAGGATCTCGGATTCTGGTTTGCTGTTTAGCCTAGAAAATCTTTGTTGTTTTGGAAAATATCACAAATTGAGGCCTGTTTCAAACATCACCCATAAACTCGTTTCTGGATGCGAACAAGTCAAGGTTCCCAAAACCTTCTCAGCTGAGGGAACACGGTGTGGTTGACTACCACATCTTGGCAGATGGCGGCTTCGGTCAAAAGCAATGGATACAAAGACCTTTTCCGCAAGCTGAAGCCGCCGCAGACCCGCGCAAAGCACACTTCAACGAGTGCTTCTCCTCGTGAGTGAACAAAGTTGCTCAGACTCGTAAAAATCTTTTAACTATTGACTACTTTAGTGCCCGTCGCATCGTTGAGAGTGTCTTTGGTATCGTAACTTCCAGATTTCGGGTATTCGAAAGATTGCAGGGTACACCAGATAATATGAAACTGATAATTATCACTACTATGGTAATGATTCTTAAAGCATGTGGCATATTTTACAGTCACAATGTAATACCGAAAGTCTAGGCTAAAAAGGATACGTTCTACAGATCCTTTTCCAGTGTGCACCTATGCCAGCACCCTGATAATACGTATAGGGGAGCTTCTAATATTTAGTTTTGACTACATACGGAGCCACTGTCAAGTATGCCGTAGGCATATTAATCTTGTCACAAACTATAAACAAAAGAAACAGCCTGCACTTCAGATTCTCCACAATCTTCTTGTGGATGACGTCCCAGCTCATGAGATTCTTGCAAGATATCCACCTCCACCGCATGTGGAACTCATAAGTCACCACTATCGCTCTGGAGGTCCGCTTAGAAATGAGGCGCAGCTACAACGACTGAGGATGTGCGAGTATTTCGCGGCACGAGATGGGGTATAACACACTCAGGTGAGCACTTCCCAGTTCGAGTAAGATTCGCGTCATATATCGATAGGTAATCGAGTTGTCCACTGAGAAATGTTTAAGCTAGTTCGCGGTTTTGTCTTAGTTCCTCATTTTCAAAACTCGTTTATTTTCATTAGAAAGTGCTTACCAACGAAATCAACTCAACATAATACTGAAACAACAATGTGAGGTAAATAACATTGATGACAGAAGAGATTTCAGCTCATTAAATCAACCATATTAAACAACGGAAAAATCTTGTATTCTCAGCATAATATTTCAAGGAAGATGCACGCGCCTACGATTTAAAAAGGGTAAACAGTCAAGAGGTACCCGTCCAAATTAGCGCGCGCCACCCATGCATAGATTCAGCGGCTGCCAGAAACGTACCATAACAGTGCTGTGAGACTGTTGGCTTTCCCTGCCCTAAACCACAACCATTTGGACACTTAATGAGGGGAACTTACTTTGCACTTCACTGCACAGTATTTTAAAAAATTTGAAGAAAACTTTTGAATTTTGAAGAGAAAAGCATGACTTTACTATTCTTCTTGCTCACTGAGGAACACCACCAATGTTAACCGAACCAGCACCCCTACCTCATTTCAAGATTTCGACTATGCGGCTGACAGTAAGCTCTCATTCAGTTGCCCAGCTCATCTAACGCTAATTAGGTCGGGTACTTCCTGGCAGTGACCCGAAAATAAGAGATATCAGCTTTAGGCTTTAGAAGGTAACTTTGGAAAGAAACTAAAAAACCAACTAGAAAAAAACGAAAATGCCCTAGAGAACTGTCATGATAATCTAGAACTACTACTAACTTGCCGGAAATTGGTAGATACAAAAGAACGAAACCCGTCCTATGCTTCACGTCTTTTAATTTTCGCGATCACGATCAGCACCGGCTGAATTTAGACGTGTTATCTCTTTTGACATCGAGATATAGTTGTTGCACCTTACCTCCTCCATCGGCAAGACGTCTTTTCACAGCAATTATTGCTTCCGACATTTCCATTTGCAGCTCATCAACTTTCTTCACAAAAATTTCCGCTTGGATTGTGTCTAGGCCGTCTAGGTATCGAAGGCGGCTACTGAGATTCATTCCTAAATGCATGCATGCAGTGGACTGCAATGTCGGTGGCCTATCCTCAGCCTCGAGAAGCCCGCGTAACCGCCACCGACATTGACGTCTACTGTAGACTGAGTGAATTAGAAAGAACCAGGACTGTCTATCAAACCTATTGCATGGAATCTGTCTTCTTCAACTCCCGGAGCAGAGAGTGATTCCACAAGCTTCTCGAAACCTGAAGGATTCAAAGTAGCCGGAATAGAACTCAGATTAATAATTGAATAAGATATTTATGGATAACGTAGTACTACCATTGGCAGCAACATTTTTCGTGTGAGCCTTCCGGTTCCTGGCATGTGAGCGCAGCCCTCTATCCGGATTTGAGTGCCCTTCGTCAAAGCGAGGAACTTGTTGATCAACGTTTGAATATCTGGTCCTATAATTGCATTACTCATACCCCATGAAAACACCTGTTTAGTGGTCTACCGCTTGCTTGATTTTTGAATCTTTCGCATTTGCTGTGACAACGTAATAAGGTGGCACGTTATTGAAAACGGTTTTAGAAACTTTTGGTAATCTTTTTAGAAACTGATGAGGTTCTGTTTCAGAACGCCATTATTCAACAGGCTTCAACGTTAGCGGATAATGACCTTGCGGATGTTCTTGTGGATTAGGTTCGTTCACAGCTAGATTCGCAATCATAGTATACAGCATTCTCTGTATAACCGCCTGTGTCCATTAGATTATATTTTTGTGTATTTTTTCACTTTAGAGATCACCTATCCGGCGATAGCTGGGTTACTGTTCCTTGTATATAATCTTATAAGTGTATAAAGCTCTCGAATTTGTTGTCTCACTATTTAGCGAGGATCCTAGATAACCTGGAAAGGAACTTTATCTCGGACATCTGCCAGTCTGTTTACCCTAATCCTATATCACATTAAGATTCTAAACCACTAATGGAATATGACAGAAAGCGCGATAGAGCAAACCATACGATGGCTTATCTCGGAATGGAACATCTTTCTTGTTGAAAACATACGAACTAGAGCCTTTATTTTTATTCTCGTCCGCATCAAAAAGCCCCAGATGCGAATGAAAATCTAAATAGAAAAAGTCGTACAACGACATGAAAAACGGATAGACCAAAACTAAAAGCCCAACGGCTAAACTGATCACCGGATGAGGATAATACGCTCATCCTAGAAATGTGATAATAACAATTAAAAGCCTTGATATAGGCCTCACCCAGGGTCCGTTGAAGTCGTCAGAAACTTCAATGCATCATAGTAAGGCCACCTCGTGACCTGCTCCAACGTTCCCGCCTGTGCTCCGGAGGTTCTTGCTAGAGCTGAACGGTGCTCTCTTTGTTTTCTTGCAAAAGAATCTTTTAAATTTTTGAACGTATTTTGGAGAATGTGACCTGGAATGTGGAATAATATGGTTAATATAACAATAATATGGATAATCTTCTATCGGGGAGCGAATACTTACGGCTAAACCGACGCCCATAGTCTATCTCCATGTCAGTTACTATGCTGCGCCATGCATCGTTGCGCGCGTTTAGATCTTTATAATCCCTCGATCTGTCATCCCACAAGGCAGGAAACCGCTCAACGGCCTCGATTAGGCCAAATTTTTCTTCCTGAGTTAACACCGTCGCTTCATTTTCCTGATGCAATCTTTTCATCTGGAAATAAAAAAACTGATAGTGTATTTTAGTTACAAGATTACTGAACCGCTTTGTATTATTTTTGTTTGCGATATGTAGTAGTACTTGTTACGATGATTAGTAGATTGAATTAGTGCTAGACACGACACCCTGATGTGCTCTGTTTTTCGTAATGGCACAGAAGGGTGGGGGGAGGAGTGGAGGGCGGGAAAGGAAGCAGAATGACTTTATGATATTAGTTTGTCACTCACACGATGCGAAATACACGAAGTAAAATGGTGAAAACGGTTACTAGCACGCGACTGTATTGGATGGCGGAGTTTTTTTTTGATGTAGTGCGGATTATGTGCAACTAGCCGGCATACCCAGCTCCGCTCAGGTGTTTTACCACCCCGGCATTTTCCCAACGATGAGGACATTTGCTAGTGCCGATAACTTCTTTGAAAATGCCTACAATTTTGGCGGTAAGCATATTAGCAGGCTCAATTAATCCCCTGCCAGCGACCGGTGACCGAAAGATCAATAGAGTTATTTCAGTGACAAATTCATGGAAAGAAGTTGTCATATTCGTACTCAGGTGTTTAGCGTTTTTGATTGATCCACTAAACATATTCATATCCCGTCCCTTTCCAAGAGCGAGAAAAGAACAGAATAGATTACTGAGACGATGTATCCGTGGAGAATAATTGTCATTTTCGTGCTCGGCGTGATGGGAAACCCCGATGGAGAGGTCTTCATCGGCCCGTGGGTGAAAATGGTGAAAAATCAGTAAAATTGGCAAATCATATCTCGCGCAAAACAGTTATCATATTCGTGTTCGAGGAACCCCAGCTGACATGTCCTCATCGCCCCCCGTGCAAAAGTAGCGAAAAATTAATTAAATCGATACAATCGATGAATGAATCGATAATGACCGGCGCAAGGTAGCCTGAAACCTCCACCGGCCCGCATGGGATAAGCATGCAAAGTTTGGTCCCCGTCGATTCACTCTCCGCGATTCCTATAAGCAGCATACATACACGCGCACAGACATTCTACTTTATACATGCAGATTGCATCTGAACGTTACATTGGCTTATTTATTACTTCGCAATTACTTCATCTTAATGTAAAGAATATCCTTTATTCTTGAGGAAGCATGTTTTATCAACAGCCAGCATATTCAGTATGAGACGGAGCGCGCCGACCGGTACATGATAGCTTTCCATGCTCACATCTCACGAACCTGTACTGGACGGCCGGAATGAATAGATGGATCAGGCGACATCGTACTTGAAGGCATTGCGTGCACAACACGTTGCTCCCCTTCAAAAATTACATCCTCATAATCGGGCGGAGTAGTGACGGGGCAGGAGGACACAATCTGAAAAGTCGCATAATGAAAAAATGGAGGTTAGTTTCCGAAAATCATACGAATCGCCATTCTGTAGGAACGAACCTTCACACAATGTTCTTTGTTTTTATGTTCATTAAAATCATAAAAAGGTGTCCTGAATTTGTCCTGGTTGAACACTCAACTATTCGAATGCTCAATATTTTCATGTTTAGCGTCAGCTACACTCCTGTTGCAAGGATGACATCGCTTATGATACGCACTGATACGCATGATTGTGCAGGGAGCAGGTTATCATCGACATCGAACTGTAGTCAAATATTCAACCAGTGCTGCTCCGACAGCCTCAAACAAAGCTGACGCAATAGCTTATCGTCCTTCTAAAAAAGGTAGACGAATTCCCTCCCCGCAGAAACATGGTGGGACCTGAACGAAGGACGCGGAGAGAGCACGCTCTAAGTGAGATGGTCGAGTAGGTCCTGCCGCGATTCTGCAGCCGCCACGCTATGAAACCGAACGCACAATCGGGCTATCTATTCACCAAGGAGTGTAGCTGAGGAAATGCGTACTAGTTGAATCCCATTAAATGGTATCTATTTTGAAAATGATAGAAAACTGCCTATTACTTCAATAGATACGGGTTCATTCGAGAAATCAAAGAAAGTATGGAACGCTAACCTTTTTATTGATATTGCTTATTCTGCTTATCCATTTGTAAATGCTGAACTGGACGACGACACATACGGTGAACATATAGTTAATAGGAAATAAACAGGGTGAATGATGTTGTCCGGATGTTTTATGTCGATAGTAAAAAATACAAAGCCAGTGTGAATACTAGAAGAATAATAATGCACAGCTAATAACAGACATTGTAGGCCACGGCAGAACACTACATCTAAAAAAAGATTGTGTCAATGTTATCACTGATATCTGAGCAAGGACGTCGGTTACCATTGTGACACGTCTATATGTACGGAGATAACCCTTTTAGACGAATTCGGACATCGAACAAACCGTCAAGTAAAATGTCTTATCTGCTACTTAACGCAATGCAAAGTGGTGACATTGCGTCCCATCGCAGAAAACGCATTTTATTTGACGTCTTGTCCAGTGTCGGAATTTGTCTGAACGGTTTATCCTGGAACGAGGTCCTATGGGTGTAGGTCGTATGGCGCGATTCTTCGGGTGGCACTATAGACAGGCTGAGTCTGGGGCACACTATTACCACCTGATTACGGTCACGCGTCGCGGTTTGCCTGGATCTGCCTGACGGAGCAACTCGTCCATCCAACCATCATCCGACCGTAGAGGAGAACGTTGAGCCAGCGGTACCAGTAGATTTTAGGATACAGAGATGAACGAATGTTTCAAAATGAACTTGTGGATTTCTGAAGTTCTTGAACATTTCAGAGGTGCTAGGAATGCTCCTATTGAAGTTGAACACCTGACGTGAAGTTGATCTATGTAAAGATTAGTTTCGTCA
>KN728030.1:1654-14375 GCA_000816745.1 Ancylostoma duodenale | reverse complement strand
ACCCTACAAAAACGGAGCTACGGTATAAAATGCATGCGATATTAGTGTTCAACACCTCAAATAACCCCCATACATGAAGTTTGCGCGAAAATTTTTCAATCGAAATTTTTGGGGCAGATCTAGCCGAATAGTGCTACAAAATCTTCTGAAGTTTTACATAGGGACGATACTTGAGGCGATGAACAGGAATATTGTACCCATTTGGTACTGTAACCCCACTTTTGTAGGTTTACGGTAGGTATACTGTAGATGCTGTATCTCACATATGCTTCTGAAACTTTGCATAGCGAGGTTATTTAAAGTGTTGGATACGAATATCGCATCAACATTGCACCGCAACCTCATTTTTCTAAGATTATGCTAGGATGACTCTTCCAGATTGAAGGAAAATGCCGGTCCAGGCAGGGAGCGGCATAACCATTCGAAAATGGGGTTACGGTACAAAATGGATACGACATTCGCATTCAGGACTTCCAATAAACCCCCTATGCGAAGTTCCGGCGGACATCGTTTTTTCGAAGTTTTTGGATCCGTGAAAGCAGGGTAGTGCCCTAGTATGTTTGGAATTATTGCTAGAACTCACCAAGAAAAGAGAAAGAAGGTTTTCGAATCGCTCTAGAACCAGTAAATTAACTATGCAAGTTTGGCCTCACTTGATAGATTAACTGAAACGTAGCATCCGCTCAAGCCTTCGTTTCTGAGATCTTGGTAGGCTTCGGTATTTTAATGGGGGTAGAACTCTCATATCCACTGGTGAAATTGGGTGAGAACTCAATGGGATCGAAGTGGTCTTTTGCGAACATCTGAATAAGCGCCCACTGGCCTTCTCGAATCCCGCCATGCGGACGTCAAGCGAGCGGTGACCGCGCCTGCGTAAGCTGGCGCATCGTCATAGCCCAGCACGTGCGAGAAAGCTGGATTCGTGATAGCGACCTGCGTTTCTTTGCAGGTGAGACATCATCCTTTGTGTTCTTTCAAGATTTGTGACACTCTGACAGTGTTGGTCACTATCGGGATTACCAAGTTTTTCTGGAAATTCTAGCTACGCAAAACTTCATGGATAAATAATGGACAAATGGACATGGATAAATCTCCGTTCTGTTTTCGACTCTTCCTGCTGTTCTCCAAACTATACATAGAGCATTGCTTCTTTGGGACGTGACATTCAACCGCATTAGGTGCGAAACTTTGGAGCATATCTATCATGAGCCATGCTTTTACTTGTTGTGACTGCTGCCTCGCTAGGAGCGGAATTGCTAGGAACAGTTTTCTCACCCTTCTTCTCGACTATAGCTGTTTTTTCGTCCTAGACCGAGCAGTGTATAGGTGAATGTGTGAATAAAACGCTTTGTCGATGATTCAGATGCAAACATGCGGAGTCATGAGCAGGTTTTGCCAGGAAAAAAAAGAGGGCGTGGAACAGCATTTTTGATGAGTAGCCGTTTTGTACTACAGCTTAAAACGTGGAATTTGGAAGGAGCACGTATTTGGATGCGCGTTCTAGGTACTCGGAACTGTTTTCTTCACTCTAATCCTAAATTCCGCTGATCCTTAATGCTTGATATGCAGCGGTGATTGGAACCAATGCGAAGACTTCACCAGGACTACCGATGATGAGCGAACTTCGCGAGAAGAACGGAAATCGAAAGTCCGAATACCAAATGTGTTGGAACTGTTCGTGGTACTAGCGGCGGAACGCGACTACTCAGTTTTCGCTGAGAACATATGTGTTTAACATAAAAACATGGCATTTCACTTCATTTCGCACTTTTCCCGGGTTCTATGGGAAAACGAGAAGCTTGTAGCTCAAGGCAGCACTCATGGAAATTTCTGGGTTGGAGATTTCATGTTAAATCGGAGTTTTTAGAGAGGATGAACTGATCCACAACGATGAAGTGGCGAGAAACACGCCTTAAACACAGAAAATGATGGCGGTACTTCATGTGCGTTCATATATGACCATGGCGCGAACGAGTCTTCCGTGATGGGTCCCGCCACGAAACCCTGACAATGGTACGCAGTCCATACACCATCCGCCGCTGAACCACATGCCCACACCCAGTCGCTGGCATTAGCTGGAGCGACGAAAACCTTTTGTCCAGGACTGCAGATGAAACTGTCGATTTTCCGAAAAAAGATCTCACAATCAGAATCACAAATCCCTAGACCTGGCAAACGACGGAAACAAAAGAGTACAAATCGAAAGGAAATTGGATCATGGCTGCCGGAAACCATACATCGCTGTTTTGCGTCGATGGTTTTCAGTCACAATTCGAAACAGGCCAATTCATTAACGTTGGTTGCCTATTTACAGTGAGCGTCGATGGAGCTGACGTATTTGCGGACTTGAGCGTGTACAGTCCTTCCGGAACGACGAGTCCCCTCAGCCGGCGGGAAATCTTGTGGCGGCGCGACGGCGGCGCGGCCGTCTTGGCAGCGTACGTCAAATTGATCAGCTGTTGAGATCAACGCCGCCATGATCAATCGGCAAAAAGGTAGGTTTTCTTTGTTTTTATCCACTGTTGTGGTTTCTTTTTTGATTATATCAGCATATATCAGGCCGCTGCTTGCCTGAAGCTGTTTTGCACGCTTCTTTTTTTATTTGGATGTGTTTTTTGTTTTTTTTGTGGTCATAGTAGAAACTGCGAGAAAAAACGCATTCAAATAGAAAATAAACGTTCAAAACTGCCACAGACAAGTAACGGCCTGATATATGATAATAAATTCTAAAAAGAAACTTCAACAATGGATAAAAATAAAGAAAAACCCACCTTTTTGCCGACTGAGCGTGGCGGCGTTGATCTCGACAGCTGATCAATTCCATGTATGCTGCCAAGACGGCCGCACCGCCGTCGCGCCGCCACGAGGTTTCCCGCCGGCTGAGGGGACTCGTCGTTCCGGAAGGACTGTATACCCGACCGCACAGCGAACTGAAATCACTGTCTTTCATTAGACGTAGCCATGTTTAGTGTTTTCATTGTAGTAAGTGCTTTTACGCCACCGCAGCAACGTCGCGACTCCAGTGCGCGGCGCGGTCGCACTGCGGTGCTGAAGTCCGCAAATTCGTCAGATCCACCGGCTCTCGCTTCTAGCTTCTCCACTTTCCATGCAATCTCGCAGAAGGAGCGGAATATACAGCGGTGTCAGAAAGTTTTCACCCTTCGCTCGTCTGCCCAAAATTTCTGTGCATTTTTGGAACGCCATGCAGGACGGTGAGGCCTTTCATGTTGGGTTGCAAATTTTCATAGAATTTCTACTTGAGCTAACAAATGGTTATCGCTTAAAAATTTGTATCCAGCAAAAGGCAAGTATCTAGATTTTATTCTGTAAGCGATCTTTATTGAAAGAAAAACTAAATCTGCCTCTAAATTGTCAACAGGGGAAGTCTTTGCGCATTACCACGTGAAATTATGGAATGTGGAGTCTACAAAAAAGTGAGGATCGGTTAGTGACGAAGCTACCTTTGATCAACAAAGGTAAAGCAATAACAGAGTAATGCGACTATAGAGATAATTATCAGACAGAGCAGACAACCGAAACTGTGCAAGTAACTGAGTTATCCAAAACTCTCTTTAAAAGTATCCTATGCAACCATTCAATAATTTTAACCTCTGCAAAATACTGGACTTCCAGAATTTCTTTAATGACTGAGAGAAAAATTTCAGTCGAACATGCGGTGGAAACCTTGTTGCGACTTTGAAGAGCGAAAGTGGCTATCTCCAGTGTTCCTTGACTTCCTACAAGTAGCAAATTTAGTGCTAGGATTTGAAGTTCCTACCACATGAAAAGGGGGTAGGGTAAAACAGGTAAAGCTCCAAGACTATGCGACGGAAAATGGAATCCGGAACTGGAAATGTCTCTGTTAATGTTTTGTGGAGTTGAAAAGACATCGAGTCATGGGTCTGTCTCAAGGTTACTACGCCGGTTAGTTCCATAGGCTAAAGAAATGGCTGCGGTAAGTTAACGATGGAATTCAGGTTCTTGAACAAAACATCCCTCTTTACGACTGTATCGCTCCACGAGATTGTGGATGCATTCTGCCGAATCGGCCAGTTCATAAGCGCGATCTGGGACCCAGTTACTAGAATCTTTGCAAATACTTGAAACGGCACCTCAGCCGTACCAGAAGTAAAACGAGAAGGAGCCTACGTGTGGTATTTACAGCCATGCGATAAAAGTGTTCATAAAATTGTTTGAAGGAAATAAAAATGCGAGATGAAAGTGGGGTTGAACTGCGAGGTTTCTACATCTAGTTGCTTCAAAATTTCATTGGGTAACTCTTCTGCAAGGGGTCCACGCCGGAAGCTGTTTGATACCCCTGTAGGTAGTTGTGAGACTTGTGCTTTATACGCAGTGGAGTAAGGGTAGAAATCTGAGGAGTGTTCGCTAGGACGTCCAAGATCTGGGCCGTACAATCAGGCCATGATGAAAAAATTTTCAAAGCACTCGAAGCTGGGAAGAATGCTCGAAGGGAACCAACCTATTCTGGTGGCATTCCTCTTCATTTCTTGCGTGAGTCTGGATAGTGAGCATCGTTTCGTGCCTGCCTCAGACATCGAGGTGTATACACCTCTATCCTCTACCTCGGAATCAAAGCCTGTACAATTAATTTTTGCGGTTTTTCAAACGACAAAGGTTTCGAGATAGCGGTGCCAAAAGCATGTGTTGCTGTTTTGCAGTACAAAAAAACCAACGAAATTTATTCTGGACTTTGCATCAAAGTACATTATTGATTGTTTATTGTGTGGTCGAATCTTGGGCACGCATAATGCAGACTACTTTCTTTCTAGAGTTTTGTTCGGAATATCACACACATCTCAAACTAGCGTGCTATGATATCTACAAAGCAGCAAAGATTAGAATAAAAAGTGGGATTAGGCGAATATTTTAGGAGATCTACTAAAAAAGCATATTTTACTATCTATAGCTTAACACAAGATAGGACATATATAGACATACGGCTGTAATTTTGTTTGAATTAGAGATTTGGTGCTGATTCTTTTGTAGTACTACTGGATATTTACAACAAATCTGGACTTCATCCGTGTATTCCGCTTAGGCCAACCAATATTTACCGGGCATTGCTCCTAAAATAAAAATTGCGGTTGTAAAACAAGCAATGATTAGAAGAAGCTGAAATTTTATCGACTGGTTTCCTCAAAAAATCCTGGAGTTTACTGTTAAAAAAATATAGCTCTGTGGACGTTCGATGAATTCCAAAGAAGGGCAAATTCGGTACATCTGACAATTATCTACTTTTTTAAATTTCTTCTCTATCGATCGATATCTTCAGCAGACGGACCAGAAAATATCGATCGGCTCGATTGATCTGCGTGGGCTTCACACAACTGGTCTCGAACTATTATATTTATATGACCTACCACAGCGCACATTACGCGATATTTTCATGTTTTCCGTGATGAAGCTTATTGTACTGACTCCTCACTAAAATCTCACACCAATTTCTAGATCTTTCCAGCAGTGATGATTCCTTTAATTATGGGAATTATGTCATCCATTGAAAGAGCAGCTGATTCGAACAAAGTCGTATTAGAAGCTAGTCAGTACTCATTTGAAAACCTAATTTGAAAAAAAAAGGAAGAGAACGATCCAAAGAAGAAGTTTGAGGAAAAAAGAACGTCATTATAAAATTCATCCAAACAAGAATGGGAACTCATCTATCCTTGCGGACTTCAATATAAGTGGAGATGAATCCTTGGCGCAACGCCAGTATTGAGCTTATCACTAATTTGATAGGTATCAGAGTAATTATGGATAAGCGCCCACAATTTTGGCCATTTTAGTTGAAAGCTCTCTAAACACTAGTCTTATAGAACTGCATGAAAGAAATATGAAAGAGTTCTAAAGGTCACAGTGTAGTACTGAAAAGTAATCAACAATAAGCTCAAGGTCAAGCTCAGATAAAATAGGATGGTTACCACTCTGACTATAGCAATGTTGTTGCGATTTTATCTAGGGTTTTTTCTTTAAATTGTTGCTTTCTTGTTTAAAAGCAATCGCATCTTATCATGAGGACTTTGCTGTAACTAGGTTTAGTAAAAATGTATTATTGCACATTCAGGAGAAGGTTATGCGTTAGGATCTATTTCAAACGTGGGCTAACCAAATCATTGTGCGTGAAATTGCAAGTAGGCCCGCCCAAGGAACTTGCGTGATTCACATGTGTGTTGCATCCGCGTGTTGGTACGAAACTGCGCCGCTATTCCGGATTTCCTTGCTCACCCTTATTTTTGTGTGATCCGCCATCGTTCTGGCTGTGACAGGCTGCATGTGTTCCGCTTCATGTGTCCTCTAGCACCGAGCACCGACTCCCGTCGCTCTTCTCCGCACTACCGCAGAAGCCGATAGTTGAGTCAATATCGACCCATCTTCCCGACGTTTCCGGTGTCGATTTGTCAGAGCGTGGAGTGAGCAATTGCCCAACAGACCGCACGATCATCCGCTCATTTTGATGGAGTTCGGCTCGTGGGTTTTTTCAAATTCGATTTTTGAGTGTGCGTCCTCCGAGGAGTGTCCTATGGACATTGATCGTTTGGAGTGAAAATCGATAAGACTGCAAAAAATCATACGGGACACAAAAACTGAATAACTGGAACCGTTCTGCGAGGTCAAAAACACCGAGGCACTTCGGGTTCGTGAGGAGTTTCTGGTCACGAGGTCTGGAATGTTGATGTCGCGCTCGTTTTAGATTTCATAAAAACTAAATCAAATATAGACTTATGAGGAATGAAATGAGAAAGTGCAGTTTTTGGAATGCGATTTTCGCTGAATTTTATTATTTTCCTGAGGTATGGTAATAATAGTAAGATGCATGTAGAGGTAATCGCTGTGAAAAATCTCTGTAAGGGTCATCAGTTCCTATCAAGCGCTCGTGGTTCCTTGCAAAGGACATCGCCCCAGATATTGCTCATTCCAACTCGACGACGGGACGGGAACGTCCAGCCCCTGTTCCAGTGGCGCCGGCCCGCCCGCCATCGCACCCTCCTTCCCTCTTCCTCCGATAATGAAAGGCCCTGATTGACCCTGGCACGGACGTGTGTCCGGCATCGACTAACGTTGCGATCAGGTCAAGGCCACCTCGCGATTACGACAGTTGACCCGGCCCCGACGTTGTTTATGGAGTGTGCCAAGCACCATGGGTGGTCCGTTGAGGACGCTGTGCTCCAGGCGCTGTTCGCCTGCCTCCTATCTGCCACTTCGCCAGCTGCACCAGTCGCCTGCCATGTTTCCAGAAAATCTGCCAATTCCGAGTTTTTATCGCCGGGATCGTATGCGGCTCGTGTATACCTCGCGAATGTAAGTGCTTCAACATCGAATTATAATGCTTCCGCCCGAACAGACGTAATGATCCGATTGCACGCGCGCAAATTTTAAAATATCGATCGTTCGTGTCGGAGAGGAGAAGCACGACGTGAATGTGTACAATACTATCGCCTACGAAATCTAGGTCAAACAATGCGATACGAATCGACACTGGTACGCAGTTATTTACATACATATGTACATGCAAATATATGTACATATGTATCACACTGTTGATTCGTTTCGGCATTTTCATTCCGGACACACCCAACGCTAAGTCGTTCAATCAATATTTTGCACGGTATGTTTTTCGTTTCGCGCTCCTGGGGGTGGCGTTTTCGAATTGTTTCGCATTACTATATTAATTGGCATATCTGGTGTTCACGTTTGCGCGAAAACGCCTGTTTGTGACGGGCGGCGAATGCACTATGAGGCAATTTTTCGGCGATTCCGTATCGATCGCACTATTCTCCCATACCACCGGAGCGGCCGGATTCTTCTGCAATGATCAGCACCGCTCACCACTCTCGCGACGCTGCTTCGACTTGCATCGCTGCTTGTACGCCACTACATTTCTTCCATTCCGATCCTATGCGTCACTACGCTTCAATTCCCACTCGTCTGGCCCCTAATTGGCGTACTTCGTGCTGGCTGCACAGCAACACGTCATTGTTGCGTTTTGTTGTGTCCATACACCATCCATTTGTGCACGAACTCGCTTTTCGCCCCACGACGCTGTCGAATTGGTGGTCGCCGTCCCTATAAGGTTGAGGCAGTAGGGGTGGAGATGGGGTGGGGGGGGGGGGGCGCAAATCGAGTCGATTCGCTTCGCCCTCGCCCGCCCCTCCTCGTCGGCTGCCGCTCTCTCACCGCTGGCGTTGTTTTGACGACCCTCGGCTGCTGCTGCTGCTGCTGACCGACCCACCACCGACCGATGGATGGATGCCAGGTGTTAGCTAGGGCGTGGCTTGGCACTGGACACTGGTCATTACGCTGTCCGACGATCGGCCTTGGCGGTTGTGTGCCCCCTCCCCTCTCGCTCCTCCTCCCCTACCCCCCTACCCCGTACACCCCAATCTTTCATTCGCCACCACCCATCCACCCACTCCACTATTACGCCGCTCTCGCTTATAAAAAACATTCTGTGCATTTCACTACCTGACTTACTACATTTCTTCTATTCGCTAAACGATTTGCGCGACGGCAACAACACGCTGTGTACAACCAGTGTTCATACATCTCGGTGCGTCACGTGAGTGAGTCATTCGGCACAAGCTATGCATTCCGTGTGCATTTTATGTGACTGTACCCGTAATGTACATAGCTTGAGCGGCGTGAGCTCTTCATCATTTTCTCCGGCTTCATTCCTTGCCTGCTGTAGCTTTTGGGCAAAATAGTTGGACAGATAAGTGCACTCTGCTTCGTTTGTGATAGCGGACACGATCGTGACTCGGTTTTTATAGCATCGTACAGTGACTGGTACGGCTGCGTCGCTTATCGGCGCATAAGCCCTCGCTCAGTGGTCGTTCTGACGGTCTCCGGTGTTGAATCCTTGCCCTCCTTCTTCTCATATCGATTATTTGACATATGCTAATAGGCGGCGTGTCCCCAATCGCTCGCGGGTCACGGGGTGCGGGTGGCGTCCGCGTGACCCCCGAGCGCCTTTGTTTACGCGCCGCGCGCGCGTCCCCACCCTCTTCCCCCTCCCTTATCGACTGACCTCATCTGTTGTGTGCTGCACTAACCATTCTTCGTCGATCCCCCGTTCTTACTCGTCCATACTGCGTCTGTTGGGGTCCGGATCATTATTTACGGATGACACGCCTGTGATGTACCCGTAATGATAATGATCCCGATCTCTCCACGCCCTTTCACTCAAATTCGTCCACTTTTTTCTGGTAACCAGCTCTCCGGCTATGTACTGCGTGTGTACTGTAATTCGATATACCCGTAGCCACATAGTTCGCAGGGAAGTTACCCAGGTTTTTTGTGTGTTTGTGGTGTTTCTAATGATATTTCCTCCGAGGAAAAGGTTTGTTTTCTACCGATAACTTTTGCTGTTGTAAGTTGGATTTTGTCGATCTATGGCTTCTATTAATATTTAGCAGTTGAAGTAGTGTTTACCGCTCTTTTCGATGTGTGTAGAGAAAACAGCTTAACAGGCCCATCAAGGAATCAGTGCAATGTTTCCGTTTCTTTCTAGTACTATCTTCAATTAACAAAAAGAAGCTGAACTCCACGTGCTATTTCATGGCTCATTCGCTTGAAACCCCTGTAGGCATAGACTATGTGTTGTTCACGGGCCTGCACATGATGCAGGAAGGTAGTGATCTTTGTTTCTATTATCCATCAGAGCTGGACATGTGATGAAATAGGGTCTTTCTAGTCAGACTTTTCCACCAAATAATGAATAGGGAATGGGAGCGATGATATACGGGGGAAATCTTTTCTTCTTTTAGACTGGTCATCTTAATTCTTTCCGGATCTTCGTGATTATCCAGATGTCGACAAATTGCAGTGTGCTGCGGTACTCTCCTTTTTCCACTAGTTAGTGTGGAAGGAACTAGACATAGGTTATAATTCAATCAGACCTCTAACTGGAAAATCGAGAAATAGCTGTTGTCGTTCGAGATAAAGTATTTCTCAAAGAAGCTTCGATGCTGTAAATGTATGAAGCAAAATAGGAGTTTTCGATCAAATTAATTTAACCGAAGGTACATTTAGACTGGAAAAGTGGTAGAATGAAATAGGTAGGCAGATCCTGCGTGCCAATCATAATCTCGTTTTTTGCTTCATATGTTTTGCTATTCTGTTCAAATTAGATTTAATCCAAATGCACTAGATACGTGCAGATAACAAGTAGTAAATTACTGTTGTAAAATTCCCCCTAAGGTGTACTTATTTTCTTGTTGATGTTTCTTTTAACGTTCCAGTTAAGTAGCATGAGGCGGATGCCCCAGAAATAAGCGAAATCTCCTTGTTCCAAGGATACTTCGGCAACATCTTCTTTGTCTACACTTTTCTTCCAGAAAACTCCACGATCTACCGCTTAGCCGAATCGCGGTTCCAGTCTATGAAGAAGCATTTAAGGGACACCGTTCTTCTTGCGAAAGTTTAGAAACCGCTGTGAATAATCTTCACATTCAGCCGAATGTACTAAAAATGTACTTGTACTTGAAACCATGTGGATGAGAAAAAAATGGACAAGATCGCACACCGCTGGTGTAGCGTATACTTTCTTATACACAGTACACATTTGCTTTTACGCCCACCAGTGGCTGTAATGTAGTCCGTGTACCTTACTGAAATAGTTCATCCGGGTTTCATGGATACGTTTCCTGTAGGGTGAGATGGCATAAACACATTTTATAGTAGAGTGGGATGAAATGGGGCAGATCCCACGAAAAACCAGAAGGGATTTAGAAGCTCTTGCATTTTCCTATAAGATTAGGAGAGCGGTCATCACCTGAAATTTTTAGCCGGTGAGTAATTGATATGCAGTAAATCCGAGTTTCAGTAACTGTAATAACTGATGTTGTTCCGACGTGTCGGCATGATTTTGCATGCAAATCCACGAAATGTTTTGTGTGCTGAATCCTCACTTTGTATGCCACTCGATTAAAACATGGCTGATAATTCAGCGCAGTCTGGTCAGAGGTGAAATGGAACATTGGTTTCAACAGGGGAGCAAATTTGAACCAAATATTTTTTCCCGCAGTCACTTGTCAATAGTTCCATTGAATTCTATTGTTGACGAAGCAGAGATGGATATAATAATTGAAAATAGCGCGGTAAGTAATAAAATTAAAACGAGAATGCTATATAAATTGCTGGGCTATCACTCTGTGGCGTTGAAGTGGGCTTCATTTTTGGAGTTGAATTGGTTGAGAGTCAACAAAAGAGCGGAATTACAGTTCTCCATATGAAGTGTGATGAATTTTGTTTATTACAAAGGTGAATGGGTATTTAGTAAGTAAATAAGTGAAGAGTTCTTTCGCGAGACATTGATGGACCTAAAGCGAAAACTTAATTTGTTGCCGAAAGAGGCAACTTGTTTTTTTTCTGGGTGAGTGAATAATCGACCTTGAGGGGTAACTGACTCAGATGAGAGCAACTGATCTGAATACTGCATAGTTTTACAACTTCTTCAGTGTACATGAAGAATTTTGTACCATATTAGACGCAATGTGAGTATTACTCACTAATGAGTCAGAAAATTAAATTAGGGATTTTTCTTCTGAAGCCGTTCATCGAAATAAAAGGGCGGCATCATGCCTAAAACAATCAAATTCACAGAATGAGTAGTTAAACGGAGTCATACACGTCACGGAAAGAAATCGGAATTGTTAGGTTTTAATGTAAGGTCTTTTTCTGTAAAGGAGGCTTCCTCATGGATATTGGATCCAGTTAAATCTGCTGTTTTCAATGGCAGTTGAAGTTTTACCTGAAATTTCTAGTCTTTGCCTAAAACAGTAGCTATCTCCAGCACATCGAAGCGCTGCATCATTGTAAATTTTAATGAACAAAGCAATCAGAATTTTTCAGAAAAAAAAACACCGCGCAGAATTTAAAACAACCCATTTTTGTTATTTTTTTCAAATTTTGCAAACCTAAGTTGTTGGACGGGTAGACCGCGCCCCATGGAAAGCAAAAAAAAAAACTTTTCACCACCGGTATTTGTCCGTAATCCCTTTAAAATACAGATGGTTTTTTTTCTTTTTTGCTCAGGCAACAACTATAAGATTCCAGTTTAATTAACAACTTTTGAAAATGTGCACCCTTGAAGTTCAAGCATTTCCTGAAGGAACCTCTTTGATTTATCCGAACAAAGCTATTCGAGCGACCCTCTGCAAATCTCCGACTAAAACGAATATTGTAAAAGTACGCAGAGTTCAAAAGTAATAATAATGTATGTATCGATTTTCCGCGACCAACCTTACGCCTACCGCGGCGCGGTGACAAGTGCGGTGTCAGTAGAATTTCCGTGCCGCCCAGTTCGCATAGCGCGGAGTCGCACCAGCGTGTCTTTCTGTGTCATTTTCCGGACTTTCTCGCCCCAGTCTATTTATGGAACGTCACAAGTGCTCAGGTACTAAGCTACCTCACTATCAGATCGTGTTTGAAAGTACTTTTCGTACTTTGCCTGCTAATGAACAGGGAATCGACTGACCGGATTGAAGGATCGGTTAAAAAATTGCTATTAGTAACTATCACCTACCCTTTCATTGTGTTAGAGTAGCAATAAATATTCTAGATTTGAGTCTTACGCCGAACAAGCGAGTCCATAGTGGAAAAAATGTCGGTGTGTAAGCTTAATCATGGTTAAACCATTTATCCATTTAAGATAAATGAATTATTTTAAATTGATTGGGACCAAATCCTCCTGAGAGTAGTGACA
>KN728029.1:911-14922 GCA_000816745.1 Ancylostoma duodenale | reverse complement strand
TATTTATTTATTTATTTATTTATTTATTTAATACACTGACATTATCAGTGCGCCAATTTAGAACAATGTAGTGTTAGTTTCAGCGGAAACATGCTCGAATTTTACAAAAAGCAACAAAACAAGTTCCAATCAACAGGTTAGGCGCCTTCAACCGTGTAGAATAACAATGAGCCATAGATATGGAGTCCAAGTGAGCATGCAAGACCAACAATATAACTTGAGAGGAGAGAAAAACGTTTACATGCTTCAGGATTTGCAGTTTTATTTTGAAGGAGAATAAAACCTTGATGAGGGGATGTTACCGGTAATGGTGCGCATAGTTTTCTAGAATACAGTTTAGAAAGATAGCACCCATCAAGTCTCAAATTAGGTAAAATATAGCAGGCCAAATGACATGATCCTAAGCAAATGTCAGAGGGCTGAGGTATCGTGCTCTATTTCTACAACAGCGAGCTAAGTGAGCTCGAAATTGGTTGCGCGTCTCATATAAAGAGGTTAGAAAATCATGTTCATCACTATAAAGGCTGAATCTTTAGAATAGAACACGGATGCTCATAGCCTCTTACGAGTGACTGCTGCTGTTCACTTTGAGTCCTCTTAACTCATCAAAATCGGGAAGCTTCAGATGTCAGCCAGATACCCAGATAGTCCAACATTCAACCCTTCTCATATGAAGTGAACGCGCCCTTATGAACATCTCTTTCTTCACCAAGACAAAAATGCAAATCTTGATACCCGTGAAGTGCACCACTGGTGACCATGTGTCCGGCTAGGATATCTGGAATGGTTGAGCATCCTCAAAGCCCCAGTACAAGCAACTTCCTTCTCCTTGAGCTAAAGCATCATGAAGAGCAAGAGCGAGCTTGAAGCAGGGCCGTAGGTGCGATGCAGAGTGGCTACTTCAAGGTGATGTCTACTGAGCTGCAGAAATGTCAAGATTCCCTCTCAACTCACTGAAATTCAGTTAAATATGAATCTATTTCCCTGGAAAGGTTTGATTTTGGTGAAAATTCCAGCACTACATGTCGCACAATAGGTGACTGTGAGTGGTGCGAAATCGGGGTTTTTGACTTTTTTAGGTAAAATTTGTTTCTTACAAAAATTTACAAGCGCAGTGTGGATCTTGGTAGCTCTATGCATCAGCAACGAGTAGCTACATTATCTGCTAAAATTGGAAATCACATAGAAAGAAGTTATAAGCAAAAATTGAAAGGGTGATATCTTTTTGGCCAGTACTGTATCTCTAAGAGGAGAAAAAAACCCAGCACCTCTCGCACATCTTGGCCACATGTTTCCGAACCTGCCATTGTATAGCAATATCTCGTCACTAAAGCATAATTTTTGTAATTGTGCTAGGTATTGAGCCTGTTTCAACTTGTTTCATAGGTCCAAACGTATTGTGGACCTATGAAACCAATTAAAACAACAGAGAGAAGCATATATCACTTGATATAAGTAACTCAGTTGCCGTATGTCCCCTGAAGCAAAATCGGAAGCTTGAATGTCGCCAGAAATCAGAGACTTCCAACGAAGGGAGCTTTCTTTTGAATGTACTAATGGTCGGCAAGGATGAGAAGACGATGAAGAAAGCAAGGATTTTGCTAAGCTTCGACCGCAGGGAGACTTCATCTCGCATTTGCGGAATTGGCATCTATGAAATTAGGGATATCACAGTACATACATATTCCAAAAAGAACATAGTTATTATGCAGCGATCAATTACATGTTATTTTAAAAAACGCGGCAACTGCAGTTGCTTACTAGCTGATGTACATAGATCGTATGGGAGGAGGAAGGATGAATTTGAAATGTTGTGTGTTGCATCAGTATGCAGTGCTAGAGAGGAATTCAGACACTCACTTTTGATACCATTTGCTTTTTTTTTTATTCAAAACTGTTTTCCGTTTCCCCTAAGGAAGTCACAGGAGAAATTTTCCAAGGGCTTGGTGTATATTGCTGCTTATTCGTTACTACTTTCTCCTTTCTCCAGTTTTCTTCCCTTCTTTCAGCTTCGAAACTTCTTTTCCTTACTTCACAAGGGCTTCTCCGCAGATACATGACTGAAAACCTGTTGTTTTTTTTCTGAAGAAACAATCTTTGAAATAAGAACGAATCAAGTAGGTAAAAATGCTAATATGAAAGGCGTGACAACTGTTACATGGACAGTAGGCACAAGACAGGCTGTGCCATTTCAGCTGAATAATTTGTAGCTGGAGAGGAAAGAGTCAACATTATGTTTCCCGATCTCCGTTTCCAGTGACGTATTGCGCGTGATGAACAATCTTCTTTCTATCAGGAAACATTTTTTGATGGTGCATTTTACTACTACGTATGTGCCGTTTCCTACATGTGTGATATTGGATTTATGGAAATACAATATGTAGTACATACAATTGTGGACATACATACGTACTGGAACAAGAAGTTGTCCGTCCATAACTTCTTTTAAAGTGAGGTCAGACAATTCAAAATTTTTTAAAATTTTTTGAGCTGTAGGTGTGTTATTTCTACTAGTAAATGTGGCTTCATTTCGTTGGATTATTCCACCGAAAAATTTTTTCCTTGCATTAATTGTATTTGTTAAAATTATTGTTAATTTATTTCATGATTCATTCATGGATTAATCACGTGTTGGTCAGGCAAATGCCCATAAATCAGGGCACAGCACTAGGTGATCAGCGTCGCTTGGGAAGTACTAAGTCCAATCGAATTCCGAAATGAGCTACTAAGTACCTAGGGTTCTTTCAGGAAAGAAAGGTAGCACTAAAAAAAGTGACTTAAACAGACATTAGTGAAGACGACCAATGATGTTTCAGCAAGAAATGCGTACCATTTAACGAAGACAGCACAATTCATCCCAAGTTCAAGCTAAAGTCCTCGAAAAACCGATCTCAATAGGGAACTGTTTGATCCCGCTAGAACTCGTTGAAACTAGGCATAGGACCTATCAGATCCAAGAAACCGTCATTGGAGCGCGTTTTTCCCTAAACCCGGAACTTATCCAGGAAATTTCTCTCGTTTGAAGAAGTGTTCCGATGCGCTGTCAACTCCAAGAAATACGCCTATGTGGTATCAACTCTCCCCCAAAGTGGCATCTTTCGTTTTTGATAAACCGCCTTTGCTTTTGAGAAAAACCGTCATTAATGGTCAAAAAATGGTCAAAAACCTCTTTTTGACCATTAAAGACGGTTTTTTCCAAAAACGAAGACGGTTTCTCAAAAACGAAGGGTGTCACTTCGGGTGGATACTTGTTGGTATAGTGCGCATCTCCAATCAAAATTTCAACATGATACGTCTCCTACAGGTTGAGCAACACCTGATTATCACTGGAGAGCGGCAGAGTGCAGGGTAGGGATGGAGTAAATGGTTGAACGACACTGATCTTCAGCTACGATATTGATGGCTATCCAGACGTGCTTCTCTGAAATCTGCTTCCATCTAACATCAGTAGACGCTTAGTAGTTGGCGCTACGCCCAGGACATTGGTACTAAGCCCCCTGCATCTGCAGGACGCTACTAAGTCCTGGTGGTCAATGACCACCTAGTGCTGCGCCCTGCCATAAATGTTATACTTTTCGACTATACAGTATCGAAACTATTGTGATTAAGGGAAATTAAGACGAAGAAGATGTTCATCATTTGGTGATCAGTTTACGTGACTCTTCTTCACCCCATCCCCTCCCCTCAAAAATAAGGCAAAGTTGTTTGACTGGTAAATTCTTCAAAATTCTTGCCATATTCACGTTCAGCATTTCGGGAAATCCCAGAAGACACGTCTCTCCCGACTTCTTGGCAAAAATTGCGAAAAATCAATAAAATCGCGTATTGAGGTACCCTAGCAGGCATGCTTTCTACATTCCCTGAGAAAAAATTGCGAAAAATCAATAAAATCGATAAATCGATAAGGCCGTACAAAATGGTTGTCACATTCGTGTTCAGCGCGTTGGAGAACACCAGGAGACATGGCGAAAAATAGTGAAAAATAAATAAAATTGTTAGGATCGATAAGTCAACCGATATTCCTGGCTCAAAAGTAGCCTATGACCTCTGCCAGCCCGTGTTGGGTCTACCTGCAAAACTTGGTCCAGATCGGTTGATGTTCCGCGATTTCTTTACGGAACATACAAACGTACAAACACAGAAGCACACGAACTTTCACTTTTACATATACAGATTTAGAAATTTGGCGATCCATCCTCGGGGGGAAGGCATGTACATGACCTTTTAAAAAGTCGGTGCGCCAGAACACACTTCTGTAGATATGAGTGTTACTGAGACCATGAATGCTTCCACAAAACACTAATGAACTTTCCGTAAGTCTAGCTAAAGCATAAACACAAAAACGTTTTCTTGCAAAGAACGAATAAACGAAAGAACTTGAAGAAACAAACGTCAGAATGGTGCTATTCGTAACTTTGGCCCACACTGTGGGTCTATCCGCCAGTACTGGTTTCATTTCTCGTTGAAAATTGTGCAAAGTTGCGAGGAGAGAGGAATGTATGAGGAGCTTGCATGAGAGTGGAAACAATTATTGAAAGAGACGCTCAGCATCAACTTGAAGCTCCAATTCCTGAGCCAAGTACTTAAGAAAATTAATGCTATGATAATAATTCATTTATTTCATTTAGTTGTTCAGTATACGCCGAGACGTGCTATACATATCAGATTAACTTCACAGAAGAAAACTCAGGTAAAAAAATGGAAGGAAAAGAAAAACGAAAAGAACTCGAAGAATTACTAGAAATCACAATCGAAAAGAGAGTAATGGACAACAACGTTTTATAGAGCAAGAATCGAGGTGTCGAAGTTATAAGATGCATGTTAATGGTGAAGTAATGCGATCAAAATTTATATCAAAATATGTTCATATCAAAAATATATTTCTTTAGCATTCAATATCAGATCTGTTTCGTAACTAATTTTAAGCTATTCCCATTCAATGGTGACTATGACCACCACCTGCCACCGATCACTGGGGCATACATATGCCGCAGGGCTGTCATCTCCCCGTCGTTCCACGGAGTGGCTGTCACCACTTGTTGTGGTTCCAAGGTCTGCAAAACCTTCACAGCAGGCCATGACACATGCGACCACTGTTTGGAATTCTATTAATTCCAAAAATACCCTCGTGCAACAACGTCAGGCGCTGGGTCGAAATTAAAATTTGTGACGCAACTGCGTTTGTTTGAAAACACAGACGAATAGAATGTGCTCTTTGGTCTTGACAACGTCCAGGAATTCAAATATGCTTACATTCCAAAATTTGAAAGTGATGACATTACGAGATCAATTTGTGCTGAGAATTCTGGGAATGTTGTTGCTTAGGCAATGCCTACGGTGCGATTTTGATAAAGAATTTCTCTCTGTGAGTGACAGAGTGGATTAAAATAACACAGGGTAATGATAACAGTATCCAGAGCAGCGCATTTCCCAAACATTCAAATTTTGCTCGAAGAGCTGTGGTATTTCAGCATCGGGTGGAAGCAAATTACTTATGTGTAAGCAAAGCCACGATTGCTGGGAATGTCATGGCAACTGCCATCATTTTAATTTATTGCTACACAGTAAACACTTGAATGAGGCTCATTCGTGGACTTTTTAGGGAAATTCAGACATGGTAAGGTGAACTGTGGTGTTTGAAGGTATGCTCACTTCTTTAGCAATGACAAGGTTTCTCGGCTCTAGAGATCTCTGCTGATCGCGAGCACATCACTTCTTCCTTCATGGTTCCAGCCAGGATTCTGAAAGGCATTAGATGGTAAGAACCATCCTTAAACAACTATTTGCACCTACACGAAACGCGACTCCGCGAATATTTTCTTGACTTTAAAGAAATGTGTTAAATATTGGGTCTTTTAGTACAAAATGTTCAATTTTTCCAGGTGCTGAATTGACCATCAATACCTCTGGAATCTCTGACACTTCGCAATTTTCCTTGATTATGAACAAACATCTTCCCTCTCCCAGAAAAATTCTCAACTCTAACCGAGTTTCAACCTTTTGCTTGAGAGCAATTGATGTAAAAACACGTGAAAGCCAAAAATTGCGTCGGATCCGAACACAATGTCCACATTGAAGCCACTACAGCAGGAACAATCAGAAGTATCAGTGAGATGTTCAGAAGCGTGTGGCTAGTGAAAACGCTGCACACCATCTGCTGAGGAAGTTCCACTCCGGTAATATTAATCTGCAAAGTGTACCATTCAATGAACCTTGATAACGATGAGCAGAAAGCTGTGGGGAGAGCGACTGGAAATGAAACCATGCGTGCATGAGCAACAAAGCTTGTCGCCCCTATCTACCTATCCGGTAATTTATACTAGTCAGACGCACCCATTCATTTGCGAAGGATTTTCCACGAAGACCTGTCAACACGGCATTCACAATGTCAATGGAAAGAATGCGTGGACGCCTCAAGGCTGGAAATGCATGCGTCTGAACAGCGTCAGCAATGCGACTGGTCCGATGCTTCATCATATAGACGCATGCACGTCAAGCGCACGCACCAGATGTAAATTGCCTTTATACGAAGGAGACTTGTGATTTGGATCGATGAAAGCAAAAAAAAAAGAGAGAAGAATCATGATCATAGAAACCGACCATTTCTAATTCATTGCCGCTGGAAAATGGTCGCCCAAGGTACCTAAAGTAAGGGTTGAATTCTCAGCGATCAAATCATCAAAAGTAACCATTTTTGACAAATTTGCAAAAATATCGCGCATAATTCACAGCAGGAAGATCAGAAATCATTCTGTCATAAATCGAGCTCAACTCGCGAGACCACGCACTACCTAAACACCACATAAGCTAGAGCTTGAACAATTCATTCAAGAAAAAATATCCGATTTTCAAAATGGTTTGGGAGATATTATCCACCATTTGATGGTGGCTTTCCAAATTTGTGAGTTGTTGCTGCCAACCAGCTGCCGTTTTGATTTTAAAGGTGTGCCGAAGTTATATGGGCATGTTTGGGTGGACTATATCAGTTTCCACTCGAATTATATTTACTAATAGAAACTTCTCCATTTGAAATCAAACTTTTCATGCCTAACGATCAAACAGAAAGTGGAAAAAGAGAACCGCTAGTCCCAAGAACTTCATAACTTACGGAAAGACACGTAACAAATCTAGAATCAGGAAAGTACCCGACCGATGTAAGTAATCTGGACTGTGATTAAGGAATCAATTTGAAAATCTGAACATTCGAGAAAAAGAGAACTCTACCTCCTCCTTAAATTGCCTACTTCCCGTTTTCATTAACTTACGATTTTTTGGTCTAAATGAGATGGATTGTTGGATATTAACTAATTCTGATACAGTAAATGCCGCTGAACAATGTACAAATGCACATAAATATACAGTTGCTCATCCTTAATTGAGCGAATTTTCGGCTTCTCTGTCTCACAGTTTCAATCTATAGAGCTGCAGCAGGAAATGAGGAGGAAATGAAGGATGAAACTAAGTGTAGAAATGACCATTGCGAAGGATGACTAATCTCACATTTTATTCATTCGCAATGAGCTTCCCTGTAAATACCAAATGGATGCTCCGCTTCCAGCACTGTTTGCGTAAATTACCGCCTGTTTAGAAAGATGATACTGCACGAAGGAAAAGCCGAAATTCCGTCGCATGACCATCGATTCCGAGGCAAACTCATCAAGCATTGAAAATGTGACGCAATGGAACAAGAAAAGCTGGAAAATCGAAGGAAGGGCGCATGCTTACTCAAATAGACATTAAAAGAGGGGTAGGGAAAAAATCATTCCGAAATAATAAACGAAAAGCGCAGAAGTAAGTAACCTTCAACTATGTTAAGGGGAATCAAGGGAACCAGTGAAAAACCTTCATTGAAAAAAAGTAAGCAAATTCCGAGGGGGGATCGTGTATCCAGGGTAACATGGTGCGCTTCCTCGGACCAAAGATTTTCAGTGGACAGCGGCGAAGGGGCGGGCTGATGACATCATGTCCACGGCCTGAAGCATCGCTCGTTTCGGTGGAGTCTTAGAGAAGCATGTGATTTTGTCGGATTTGCTCATGTCGTCGAGAGCTTGGATGAGCCTTCTAATAGAAATGAGTGTTCGAGGAGTTATTCAAGTGAAAAGACTGCATCAGTCAGATAAGAGGCCTAAATCGACGCTTTCAATAAACAGCAGTGTGAAGGCTCTACGAAAAGCATCAATGACTTGAAGAACCCACGCGTCCTTCGAAAAAGCTGTGCTCGCTCGAGAGTAACTAAGACGTTTCTTCGGTGCAGTTTTCATTCGTATACATCACAAAATATTGTGGCTCCTGACCTACTTCATTTTAGGTAGTTTTGTTATTATTCTTTTCGTTGTTCAATGTCCATTTAGAGCTAGGATTGTGAGAGGAATGCTGCTTGTAGCAATTACACAATTTCCCACCAGAATGGGTAAGTCTGTTACCTAACGCATGAAGTGGAATTCCCACATGCTTAGGTAACGTATGCTGAAAACCTCATTTTTTTCTGATCTTATTTGAATTTGTACGTGTTCGCCTACTTCCTTCTTCTCGTTTTTTCATTCTGTTGGAGTAACACTGCCGCCATATCCTAAAAGTAGCCCACAACTAGTTTGTGAACTAGTTCCTCGTTTTGTGATACATTTCCGGTGACGAACAAAGGATGACTATATTCTCAGCCACCAGTACGTAGACTTTGTCCATGAGTTCAGGCGCGGTTCTTGATCGACAATAAAATTCTCCGAAATGTCTTAGGACGGGAAGTTAGAATGATAAAACATGGTCAACTTTGCGAAGGTCGTTCAATCCCATTAAGCGGTGATGTGGGTCAGGGTTCGGTCAGAAAAGCAAAAACAAAAACAGTAAGTGGGTGACCCTCTCAAGAAATTGTAAGCGGAATAAAATAAAGACAGAAACTTCTGAAATTGACGCTTAAATAGAAATATTTCCGACTAGCTCACCTTTGGCGTACTACACCTGTACTGCACATGTTTCAATTCTAATGTAGAAACTCTGAAGCATTGTTTCCAGGTGGACTTACGCAAACAAACCTCGCTGAGCTATAGATTACTTGAAACGAGCAATCATGGAAGCTTAGGACGATATTGGCCTTATAACGCAAAGAGATTCCATTTCCAATATGCCCCATTTCAGGATCGCTAACAAACGTGGAGAAAGTGTAGGTTATCACATCTTTATATGTTCCAAATTACGTGGAAAATTTTTTTTGGATTCCATGAAGTGATTTTGTGAAATTGTGTGCAAAGTGAAAAATATTCAAAAACGGCAACGTAGGAGAGGGTAAAACGCCATTTTCGCTACAATGGCTTTTCAAAGCAGGGAATCTGTCACATATAGCAAAAAATTCCCTTGATTGCTGCTTCTCCGAAAAACTCATAATTTGGAGGTGATCTTGTACATATTTATGAAACGCACTGTGGATGGGCCCTAGCCAACTCTACTGGCTCTCCTCCGTTCTTAATCGCTAGCATTCGCTTGAAAGTAGGCCAATCTAACGCATACAGGATGAGCTCTCACTTTCGAAGTAAAGCTTATTACCCACTGATGAGAACCAATTCACTTTTTCGGGGCTGGTTCGGCGGTCTGGCAGACCCCATCCTCAAGGAAGATTCTTCCAGCACCGAATGCAAAGCCATTCTCTTGCAAATAACTCCACGTCTTCCAATGCTTCTTGCTGGAAGCTTTCATTTTCGTGAGGGAATGAGACTTTAAATAGATGCTAAGATTAGTTTTGGAAATTTCTAAAGAAAAGGCCAATCATAGCGCAGTGTCGATTCCTCATACACCATTTCCTAACCTGGTGCATCCTTTCGAAAGTATTTTTATGGGATTTGGAGCGATTTGGCACATGTTACCGCAAATAGAAAAGTCTCTGAGCTCTTTTTTTTTCAGTTTAAGACATCTTATTAGACATTATGTTACATATGTATATCAGACAGAATTAAAGTAAAATATTATAAACTGTCTCTAGGGTAATGACGAGAAATGTCTAATGTACAGAGAGATTCTTAGACGAGAAAAAAAGAAGGTAACATATTGCTACCGCTAAACCTGGCAATTAATCTTCTCATGTGCACATGACGTCGTATAGCTCCATCTGAAGAAAACTATGGAGGGAACAAAGTAGTCGTTTGTCAGCTTAGAATCGACTCCGACGTTCCCATACGGGAAGGATTTGGTGATCTGGTGATCGCAATGGTATAACTCCTTTAAAGGTGTCGAAAAACTGGATTCTGGACCTCCTCCATGGGGAATTCAGGATGCTCATGGAGACTATTGGCACAAAAAATCGCTAGGGGCCAACGATCGGTATCAAATATATATATAATATGATTTATTCCCCACAAAAGGAGCGATCAAATATGGAATTTTCGGGAGTTTTTAAGGGTTTATTTATATAATCGTAATTAGAGGTGCTTGGCGATCCTTCGAATGTAGAGTTTCAAAATCGATCCTGAGGCGAGATACTGCTTCTTGCTACTCACATTCTCATTTCATAACGTAGTGACTGCAATTAAGGTAATTTACATTGGATGCGTGCTTCCGACGCTCGCATGTATCTATCATGAAGAGTAGGCCAGTCGCGGCGATGACGCAGCTCATACGCAGGTTAGACGTCGCGGAAACTCGAGGCGGCCGCGGGGTATTTCCAATCGGAATGTGCATGCCGCGTTGATGATTTTTTTGGGAAATCCTCCGCAAATAGAAACGTGCATCTGGCGCACGATTGACGTATACATTTGGTATAAATTGGCCTATTATAGAGTGAACAGAATAAATCAAGTTGAGATTCACGTCGATCACGTAAAGTCTTTCCGTTTGCACTTTCTTCAGAGCCCAGAAACCAAAGCAGCAGTAGGATGGATTGATTTTGCAGATTTTCCTTGATTTTCATCCATTTTCATTGGCATGAAAACAAGGAAATGGGCATTTAATGGGGAACAGTTGTTCCGAAAATGACTGCACATATTGGCTTTTTGTTCTTGGAAGCAAAACTGAGATTGCTTTCAAGGGAATGCCTAAAAAATCCCTTAGAACAACACTCCTTGAGTCGTTCCAGCTCAAAGTGTTGTGTCGTTTCACATTGGCCTGCTCCATATACATAGCTGCTCATCCGATGATGTAGCATTTTTATGGTAGTATAGTCGTTCTTCTGAAACAGGCCACGCCTCCAGTGGATAAACAGCTCGACCCCGCAAAAATATGTGAGTTTCTAAGATTATATGTAGAGGGATAACATCAGAGCCAAGATTCTTGGACACATAATCAAGCAAACCAAGCCAGCAAATCAACTTTCCCATCCTGTGTCTGCTAGCAATTCGCGGTCTGTACGACAACCAATCACGCTAGCCATCCTTGGCTTGTTTATTTCATGAATTCCAGTGAAAGCATACAAGACAATGTAAAGTTGATCCTTTGACAGAAATTTCTGAATATGCACTGTACTCTGGGGTGGCTGTGTAGAAAATTCGGTCCGAATCCAATAACGAATGACGAAATCAATTGATGGGAAGATTAAAAACATGTCGATATGGGTATACTTATATGTTCAAGTTCATAATATTCCACTCTTTAATAATAGAGGGACGATGGTTTATTATCGAAGTCGATGCGCACTTTATGTTTTGAACTCAAAATGCGGGGAATATAAGGGTTACCAGGAGCGTGTTCACCACACTCAACATGAAGTCGTTCCTCGTTCTTCTCGCAACTATGGTACGGCATCCAGTGTTTTTGGAATGCTATCACTCATCTCTCAAATGAATCTCTTCCAGGCGATCCATCTCGACGTTCTTTACGCAAAGGATGTCGAAGATTTCCTTGGAGACCGAAAAATCGTGATGGGTGAGAAAATTATAAGATTTTCTCTCTTTACCAGAACCTTTATGAGACATCCTTTCAGATAGACCGAGAGCCTGTAATAGCGTGGTCAACCTCAGGCTAATCTATGACGATTTCCATAACACTTTGCGCCAGAAGGTTGCCGGAGGAATACCAGTTGATTTCCAATACTTCCAGAAGCGACTTATGTATGGATTGGTTAGTTAAATTCCTAATAGGCCGATGTTAAACATATCGTTGCCGGCAACGAGGAGTTATAAAAGCATTATAGATCTATGACTGTCTGCTCGAGAAAGAAGCGGAAAAAGAAGCGAGGAAACCAGGAACTGTCAAAGATTATCCAGTGTTCAGGTTTTCCAAGTGCGTATAGGGCTTCAATTTCTTTGTGACATGTACACCATTGAGACAACATGATTCTATAGCACTAGGCATGAAATGATATCAACATTCAGACTTTATGGAGGAGACAAGGGGACTTTATCCAAAGTGGTGCAGGAAGGCCTCAAAGAACTGGCACAGAACGACAGAAAAACACTAATCCAGGCATTGGGTATTAAAGGCAAGGTCCGGGCAAAATTCCATCTCCCGAATTTCTGGTGGATTCGTAGCCCACGGCGACGCTTTGGACGAAAACTATAAGAAAATTTCTGGAAAGGTCCCACAACGAACGCTTTCCATCGACCAATTCCGGTACGGCGTTCACGGGTTTGCGGCGTCCGTGCTTTCAAATGACGTTATACGGCGCGCCCTACATGCCGTCTTTTGTGACGTCGTAGGGAAAATTCATATTCAAAGGACCGGTGGTCCGTCTGATGGGATGGGGAAGGTTTCACGAAGTGTTCGTTGGGCTGTAATTATCTGAGCATGCATCTTTGTTCAGTGCGCACGCGCGCAGCCTTTGTCGGCTGGAGCGCGTTTTCCCACGGTTACCGAAGTCCTCGGACTTTTGTCCTATATCTAGTGATAGAGCATATACCGAGGTTTCAAACTTGAGGTACATGCTTCACATATGGCTTGGACTCCAAGGAGCAAAAAACCTGGTTGGGCAAAATTTTGACCGGACCATATCTTTAAGAATTTGTAAGCCTAGCAGAACATTTCGATATTGTTTACAGATGACCTACCCAAAAGCGACACGTTTTGCCTGCGGAAGAACTGTGAAACGTGAACGTGGAACTAACTATGGCCGCGTTGATGTCGCATGCATCTATGACAAGAAGTGAGATGTTTTCCCTAATGGTGCGGAATAGAATTATAATTCATTCAAATATTTTCTATAGGGCGGAACTGAGCGCATTCCGTGGTGAGGCCTGCAAGACGGACGACGACTGCACCTACTACCCGAATTCAAAATGCCAGTATCACCTGTGCTATGTGCCCTTGTTGAAACCCTGAACGACTTCTCTCCACCCATGTTTCCATAGCGGTTTCATCCATTAGCATGGTTTGGTTGCTGAACAGTCTAATCATCTCTATCAATAAAGAAAATGCAAACGTCTCATGAACTATCACAGAAGCAGAAAACGGAATATGCATAGAACCATCCAGAGCCTAACACATTGCTACATAGAAGAATTCTCATTTGTCAACAAAAGACAAGTTTTTAGATAGCAAACAACTAATTGATGATCATTTAGTATTAACCGTAGATTTCTTCCAAGGTCCCCGTGATCTACGCTGATTTCTTTCCGAGGAAGAGGAAAAAGTCGAGGATTGTCCCTTGCCCATTCGCTTGAATTCATTCAGAAGATTTCTCGCCGGAAGAGGATTTTGAAGGACAAAGTAGGCGGGCTGTAGAAAGTGAGGAGTATAACCTGCTGATATTTATCAGAGTGCTCGAAGATATTTGAGTCAGTTCGGATCTTCTCAGGCTGCGCTGGAGGTAGATGGGTCCGGTGCAGAATTCTGGATTTATAGAGCGAAACAACCCATTGAACTCCATCGTCTTCTAAAATACTCTTTTCCTTAGTTGACTCTGTGGGAGGATCACCTGAATTATACCTGGCAGGTGCTAGTTACTGCACAACCTTCGCTGGCTTATTTCTTCGCAATAATCTCATACCTCTCACTGTGCTACGTCTCATTTAATAGTACAATACCAACGGTGTCGCTCGATGGAACTGCGCGATGTCTGCGATTTCGCGTTTTTTTTTTTTTTCGCTTCGCCCAA
>KN728028.1:5519-17405 GCA_000816745.1 Ancylostoma duodenale | reverse complement strand
TGAAACAATAGTGGTTATCATCAAAGAATCATTGAAAGGGATTTTTTTGAACTTTTTTCATTGTTACAAGCAACACAAAACTTCTCTCACTGCCACATATTAATGAGCAACAATCTTCTAAGACGTGAAAACTCAATGCTTACAAAATGGCATTTGATGTTTATTAATTGGAAAATCCTTTATCAAGTATTCAATAAACCATAGGGGCAGGGGATAGGGGTTGGGCTGACGTAAACGTGATTGGTGAACAATAAAGAAGGCAGGATTGTCATTAAAAAAATAAGGAAAAAAGATATGCAGAGTTTTAGGATAATACTAGTAAAACTTTATTTGTATTCGAACAGTTACCACATACTTCTCATTTGTTTGAGCACATGAGTTCGTTTTGACTAGTATCTGATCTGGCGCACTTCAACGTGCATATAATAAATAAATAAATAAATAAAATAAAACCTACCTACGTACATTGATTGGTGAGCCTTGAAATATCGTGAATGTTGTTTGTATCTCACTATTTTGTTCGGGTCTAATTGACTATCATCATTTTAAACAGCAAGTTTTAGTTGGCTTGCATCAATCGATTTATTTGCATTTTGATTTATTTGTATCGATCGATTTTTTGGGTATACCTCGCAAATAGAACTTTTGCGACAGAATTGATTAAACCATTAGAAAGACAGTGTTATGGCATTTTCTAAGATATGCACTTTAGCAGATTCCGAGCTCTTTTTTTTACTAAACTCATTTCGATTGAGAAAATAATTTTTGTCCAGATTTTCTGAAGAAGTTTCTAATGGATGGATAAGCGAAATTATCCTCTTTCAAACTATAATACCTAAGCATTCCAGTTTCTCACATTTTCACTCCCCGCAATAGTTCAGGTAGCTAAAAATGAAGCTCTGAATAGTTCGAACATTTGCTTGAGACTATTCGTTTTAATACCAATGAATAATGCGAATGTATCACCAAGCAGTGGATAATTGTCCATGTCCAATGCTCTCACTCATGCGCTAACGCCACTTAATTTCCAGTTGCACCTGGACTGCATTAGACTTCTGAAGTCCTTGCCCTTCCGAGTATCACTGTCACCTGGCGTTTTTCTAAACTTCATGCAATATGACGATTTCCTGCAGTCAATACTGACGTCGGCTGGTTCTCAGTAGCAATACGCTACTCAGCAGCCAACGAATCCCTCATTAGCAAGAAGTGCAGTTATGGAGGGATGACGCTAAGAATGCTAAATATTTCTGAGCACCTGCCTATGCAGGACAGCGGTAAAGAGGAGGCGCAGCAAGCTAGCGCAATGCCAACAGATTCTTATGATTTCCAGTTGCAAGTTCAGTTATTGTTCTTGAAGGGCATTGTTCTGACACAATCTCCTGCGTCAGTCGATTTATCGATTTATTGATCGCTTGGATAAAATTGGTAAACAAAGGTTCTGGCTTAGAGTTGAACATATCAAAAGAAAAGTCTTATAAGAATATTAGTAATGCCATAGTAGAAAAGATCGCCTCTACTGAGCGTCGATCTGTGCTACTTCATGAGGAGCCGTGTAGACATATGTATATTTGTTCATTTTATTTTATTTCTGCACTGAAAGGTGCGCTAAGAACACGTATGAGTTTGCAGTTAGATTTTAAAAAAATATTGGTAGGCATGCTATATGCAGGCGTGCTATATGTCCCAAATTCCACCTGGAAGTGAGACGAGGGGGATCATGTGCAGCGAGGAAGCTTGAAGGCGTCGTGATGGATCAGTTTTCCTAGCAAAAATGATGGATAAGCGAGATGGGAGCAAGTCATCAGCGTCTGTGCATCCTTCTGCGGCTAATTCGCAGAATGTGTGCCGATACTTAAATCGTCTTTAACAGAAACTTTCATTGCCTTTGGAATCAACTGATACTAGAATTTTTCTCATTAGGAACGAGTGAAGAAAGGAGCAAAATTATTAGCTATGAAGACCGGTCGAATGTTATCATCATAGGAGGTTAAGAGAAGTTCTATATTGAAGGTTGCAGTTAGATAATTAGGGAAGTACGCGGGGCAGGAACCAGCGCTCTATTGACAAATCACAGACTTCTTGATAGTTCTTCAACGCAATTGATGTTAATTGTCAATAAAACCTTATGGTTTGCTACCGAGGAGAAATTTCCAGCAGGAGCGGTGCGGTCGAGGCGCGTGCTTCACGTGACCGTGAAAAACGCACTGCCATCGACGCTGCCATCACTGTACGACTATTTAGTTGCCATTGAAAAATGCGTTGAATTTGCACCATCCGTGCAACAACACCACCACTTTTTCTGCCCACCGTGTAATATACTCGATATGGATAAGCAAAAAGATGAAGGAACTTTTGGAGTTAGATGTTTTTGCATGGAAAAGGAGTGATTACGGCATTTGAAATGTGGCAATGTGCCAAACGATGTTGGAAATTGTTGGAAAAGTGGTAAAATTAGTGTAATTGTTGAGTATTACGAAAAGGTTCAAATTCGTAGTGTAAGACCTATGAAAAATAACTTGCGGGCGTAACTGCTTTGAATATATTTTCTTTAGATTATAAATAGTCCGAATTTGATTAAGATGAGTAGATTTCTATGAAGAAGGTAATAGAATCACTTTAGTATGTCATCTATATATTTGTTTATTTATTCATTCACCACATCGTAAACAAAAAAGTTGTGGTGAGAAAGAACTGCAAGGACAAAATAGATAAAGGCTATTTTATGCAGGTAATTGTTGTCTGCGAGAACTAGCATTTATATAATACAAACGGCACCGAAAAGTTAGGTGCTAAGGGCAAGTCAACAATCCTCTACTGATCATAAAAATGGCATTCATCGCCCTCAGGGATTCCCCGAGCATGGCGCACAGCTGGCTTCGTGCTAAGAATGTGAGGATATCCCACTGGGGATCGTAGCAATGCCTGGCAGCTGCTCTTCTTCCAAGTAGGGAATCTACTGTGTGTGGATTGTTGACATGAATTTTCCCTGAAGTTTGAGCCGCAAATGGTGTAGCTGAATCACCTGGAACAACGGATGCAAGTCACGGATGACACTCTTCCCTTGATTCACACGTTTTCCTAACAAGGACATGACACAGCTCTAAGTGCTCACTGTTCAACAAGAGTAGACATTCTGTACACTTCCCTGGCTCCTAGACCATCTTGTTGATGAAAGTAAGAAAGTCCAGAACCTATTCACGGATAGAAAGGATCTTCAGCTGCAATGCTACAGATGTTTTCAAGTTCGTTCCGAAAATTCTCCTGAAATCTGATATTGGCGCGGAAAGAAACATTTCGTTGTGAGCACGGATAAGTGGACGTGGGCGAAAAACATCTCCTCAGCCGGTATGTAATGAAACACCGAGGAAAGCTTAGCAGAAGAAATGTTAGAAAATGATCTTAGCAGGCTTTAGACCAATTTTCGAGTACACTCTCCAAATTCTTTCTTTTGGTCAGGCTACATAATGTTGGACTTGACTGAGAGCTACATGTCGAATACCACTATTCTGTGGTCACAAAAACAACCGAAAATCTCCCTGTGAGAGGGAGGAATCAGTCCATTAGCGGGATCCGTGGCTGATTTCAGAAAGATGCATCGCTCCACTCGAAAAAAATTACACTACATATGTAGTTTTATGAGCTGAACATTCTATGTTTCAACATTTTCCAATCATTTACTTTTCAGCGAACCTCCCTTGAAAAGCGCAACGGTTTTTGCACAGAGAGTTTTCCACCCTCAATCACCGATACCCTCATAATTTTAAACAGAACGAATTCCACACGAATTCCACACCAGGAAATATTTTTGCTTTTCGTCTATTTTTGTTGGAAAAAACTGCTCATGTGCAAAGACAGTTGCTCCCAGGAAAAGCAGTGAACGAGATGCTCAAGCAATTCCTTTGCTTTCTTTGTCTTGTCATTTCCCAAATCTTTACAACCAGCTGATTGTAATGTAAATAGAATTTTCTGAAGTAAGGAAAGAAAAACAAAAATTTGTAAATTTTTGAGAGGTGTAGCGTGCACGAGTTATTTTGCGGCACTAGTATAATAGAGTTCCCTTCAGTTTCTTAGGAGAACAATCTAATTATTCCAAACTCTGTTCAGTGTAAGCCTCGAGACTATTCGTTTAGAGAACATTCAAGTTCTTTTCACTTTTTCGAGAGGCAACACAAGCACAGGAATTTCACTTCATTAAAAATCTTCTACCCTTCACAACAAATTTCCCTTCACTATGATTCTCGATCTTTAATTCTTCTTTTTCTTTGTTGGTTTCTTTTCTTTTCCTTTTTTTTCATTTCGCCAATTTCTTGACCAATGTTGGGAGCTTTTTGCTAGTACGAGTTATTGGTAACATTTGTACCCACACTCTTTGAAGAAAATTAAACTACTCGACTTGAAATCATCAGCATTTTGGTGGGAAACGACCCGATGAAACGAATGAATTCTATGACCTTTGTTCATGCGATCAAATAAGAGATATCTTTGGATATACGGCCCGGTTTCTAGAAACCTTTCTGCTAACAACTGATTTCTTTTCTAGTACATGTTCTGGAGGGATAGCTCGTTAAATATCTCGACGAATGGTCGATGTTTCTGTTCGGGTTTTGCAGGACTGCTTTCTTGTCAAAAGAGTTGTTAGTGCTGAATAAGGGAACGCAACATTCTTCCTCCGATGGGTCTTGCATGAGCGCGAGACCCTGCCGAATACAAAAATTCTGCCCATTGGATAATGGTAAAATATCCAAATCAGAGGGCAAAGCACCATCTTGCGGCTCACGCGCAGGGCCCGGATGCATCACTCAGATTACCCCTGGTAAATGCGTTAACTTACTAAAATTTACCCTTTGCCTTGACACCAATCAGGCGTGCTTACCTACAGTGATTTTGTCTATACCCAGCTGCTACGGATGTGTATGAGATTACCGATCGTTTCAATGATGCATCCGATTCAAGCACTATCAAGGTTATGATCAAGTGTCAAATAAATCACTTGTCTTGAACCGGCACCAGCAACGTGGAATAACTACGACTTTCTCAAACAGACGGTAGACTCGTCTACTACTATTCATGTATTACAGTATTCTGGCAAAAAAAAAACTACTGGAGGGGAAGAGGAGATGGAGGTTCGTGGGGAGCTGTGAAGGAGAGACTATTTTAGGCAAACGGACGTGATAAACCTGTCTCAGAATTGTATCCTAATCTAAACCTCGGACAAATCCACATCAACGGGTGATGGGTCTG
Organism: Ancylostoma duodenale; assembly: GCA_000816745.1. NCBI lineage: Eukaryota > Metazoa > Nematoda > Chromadorea > Rhabditida > Ancylostomatidae > Ancylostoma > Ancylostoma duodenale. The sequence goes on along the minus strand of KN728028.1, from coordinate 12,164 downwards.
AGCGAATTTAATAGCGGTTGGTAGCTGTTTAGCGGGAGAACCTATGTATTTGTTATTTAACCCCTTATAAGGAGCGGTATCCCTCTATAATACCAACTCAATTTCAAAAAAAAAAAAAAGAAATGCAGTAAAATCTTATCAGAGACCGATTGAGGGGCACCGGTCCTTCCCCACAGCTGCTAAAGTGGTCCCTCTGACTTTCTGCTGTGGATTCTTCTGAATCATATATCTTCGCTGAGACTCTTGCTTCTTTGCCAGATGCTTGAAGATCCTTCCAGCTGCGGTCCTTCAGTAGGTTTGTTTTGATAGGGTTGCTCGAACTGTGGAATGTTTCCATGACTAATCAGTAACAGATCTTCGTCTGGGTCACCATCTACTTTGTACAACTCTTACATTAAACAGAATTCATTGACGTTCATTGACCACAAATGATGTAGGAAATCATAATAACATCACTAAAAAGTTATAAAAGAGTAACATGGCTATAGTTAATTGAATGCTTTCATTCGTCCTATCGACCTACATTTCAGCGATGTCGCCTTCATCAGAGCCTGAACAATCCTGAAGTACGGAAGACCTACCTTCTCAAATAAAACGGGTCGTCCTTATACAGACGCCATTCAATCAGTAAGTAACCCAAAAACACAGCTGGACAGCTCAGGTCAGCACTTACCAGCCTGTGCTCCTTTTTTTTGGTTACTTAAGTACTAATTGGCTGAGAGCAGCTGTAATAAGTACAATCGTCATCTCCTGTACAAGTTTGAATTCATAATGCCAGGATTTATTGACAGTCGGACATGAAATACGGTGATTTCCAAGGAACTCCACCAGTTGCCGTTTTACTCTCAGTGCAGTGCCTAAGAATTCTCCCACCCGGCGCCTGCCTGTCACTCATCGCCGAAAAAGCTTCCGGAACATCTCGGCGCAATCCCCGGGGTCCCAACAAGTGCTCGGGCGCGGGCCGAGTGGGGGTGGCCGCGGCGGCGGAGCAGCCGCCGCGATGCGGGGGGAGAAAACGCGCCGAAATCGATAGGCGGGGCGAAGCCGTCAGAATAACTGGCATGAGCTTGTGGGACGACGAACTCATCGTAGTCCGCCGCCAGAAACAGCTCTAGACATCCAGCAGCAGTCCATTTTGAATTCGCCCATTTTCCCGCCATTCCGTCGATCATGCTGGTAATCGATATTCACTGATCAGCACAGACTCACACGCACGCACGCGGAGAATGGTCTGCAACAAGTGTTTGTTGTGCATTTGCGTACTGTTCGGTATTGCTCACGGTGAGTACAGTTTTTCTTCGAGTTTTTTTTCCCATTTTCCGACTCATTTTTTCTATTTCCTCTGGGGCCAGCACTCACCTGGACACGATTCCTCGTAGCCACCTCTTTCGTCTTTGTTTTGCACATGCACGTGGAGATGAATAGCTTAATCAAAGCATCACGGAGCAGTCTACGGAAAAAATGAACTTTCCCTGCACTTCCATTTCTTCAAACAAAATGGATTAAAGCCGTACATTAGCCTTCCATTTCATCGCATCACTATTTTTGAACTAATAAGGGCATATAGATTGCGCCCATGCTGCCTAACGAGCTCGAGGAAAAAGTTCTTCGTTGCAAAATGAGCATAATTATGAGCTGGAACACTTGAACGAGCATTATGAAGTTTCTAGAAATAGCAGTCAGGTTTTTCACGGTGTTCAGATGCTCATTTTCCCTTGAAAAAAGTAAATATACTTGGAACAATACGACTGCTGAAGGGCATCCGCAAAAAAAGCTACCTAATTTTGCAGCTTTTTTGTTCCTATTTTTTGGGCAGCAAATATGTATATAAAATTTATTCCACTACCCTCCTTTAAAAATCACATTTTGTATTTTAAAAAAAGAACCCTACATCAAGCAGACTAACCGTAGCCATTATCTATCCAGAAATGGTCCTTTGATGATTTCCTGGATGCATTGAATGCGAGTTATCAAAATAAGGTAGATTTTTTTTTGGCAAAGTAGGGCTTTACAATCATAGCAGTGTATCCGCCTCACTAGTACACTGAAGTACTGCGAAAGAATGTTTTAATAGGAGCTTTTGTGTAGCACTACTTGAATTTCTCATCTGCCTCTCCAAGTTCCGCATACTCCCTTGCATTCTTTGTTTCTCTGTTCATACGGAGCATAGTGACCAGGAAACTGCTCCTGTCACTAAGTCTCACTTCTTACAGTGAGCCTTCCTTGATTTGTCTAAAATTTGACGAAGACATTAAGACATTACATCCGGGAAGTCATTCGGGATGAAGTGATAATCCGAGTGCTCCCATGAGACTAGAGCTGCTTACGTACGAGTCGCCCTGATTGAACTACTACATATTTTTAGCACTACATCAGCCTACGTCGTTACTAAGACATTCAGTTACACATTAATGTATTAGTGTTATTGCCAAGCAGCTCTTGCTATGGTGGCTATGGGTGGTCTTTCATCCATTATTCTTATTTTTCTGACATTTCCACGATTCCACATCCTGGCTGGGGTTTAGAGGATTCTGAGAAAACTGTTGTACATAGATCTATTTAGAAATTAACGATGTGGGAGTCAGGAGAACAGTCAGGATAACGATACGATAGACAAAACATTAGTGAAGATTTTGTTTCAATATTTATTTTAATAAAAATCTAAATATTGCCTGCAACTCGAGGTTGATACGATGAAAAAATCATGAGTGACCTAAGATTCCGGTATGAGCGTAAAACCCAGGGAAAACCCAGGCGGATCACCAACGATAAAAGTGTTGACGTACCGAAACTTACCCTCTTCCCAGCACCCGTCCAAATGTTTACGACTTTGTCTACGCCCATCTGCTTCCTTGATTTGTCTAAAGACAAAAGTACCCATGGGTATAAGATTACCCATCCAGCCTCTGGTCCCGCTCTGAAGAAAAACATGGAAGCCACGTATCTCATGATGCTAGTCTTAATCTCTGGACCTGAATTCGGATCCGTGGATTAATACGAGGGGGTGTAACTGCAGCTTCCAGGAGCAGCAACAAATTTCAGCTGCGATAAGAATAGAGTTTTGCATGATGCTTGTAATTTTTGTATCTGCCCTCATATTTTGATATGGAAGCGTTGATAATTCCCGGGACATTCAAACATTATTGGGGAGCTGTAAGGGATTCCCCAGTGAGGAAGTCTTCCCACCCTCTGCGGACCATCCCCCCACTATATTTCGTTTTTTGAATCTTTTTGGAAAAATTCGAATTCTTTCCGCTGGTAATCAAGGAAATATGTAGTGCTGTTTGAACACGAGAAAATCCCATGCCGTTATGCAACTTACTATACTACCTAATCTTGAACTGCTGTCGCGATTGTTCCAATTTTTTCTTTCAACTCTCCCGCTTATCCTCCACCTACATATCTTCCAGCTCTACCCTCCTGGATTTGTCCTGGACGAGTAGCACAAAACAGCATAGTATTTATCACTATAATATTTGTTCATCACAACTACCACAGTCCTATATTTCAGTGAAGTAATGAAAGAAAATAAGTGATGGTAAGGTGTGGGTGGTTAAGTGCAAGATATCCTAGTAAAACAACTTTATTTGCCTTACTCACTAAAAATAACTCAAAAATGTCAAAAACTCTTCTCTACAAATTCCGTAGAAGTTCTCTGTTCTCCGCCACCACGCTGCACCCCATCTCCTCATTTTTTCAAAATGCTGCAGCGTAGCTCCCAACTTTAACGAGATCTTGCTTTTTCCTCGTCTACCCGTGCAAGTGCATAGTTGGTCATGGATTTTCTGCAGCGACACTCCGCTTCCGGCCATCGGAAGAACTCTCCTCTGTTTACACTTCCCAAGGAGCTGCAAAAAACTCGCTCGCGTCTGCTACTGCTTGCAGATTTGTTCGCACTCTGTGCTGACTGCTCTTTTGCAGTCAAATCGTTTGAGAGTCGGAAGCTTGGTGGCAAGTAACGCCGTGCTCGGTTTCGCGTTACACTTGTTACCAAGCTGTCATTTGCATGTCAATGTGAAACGTGCCGAGCAGAGAGACGAGCTATAAATATCGCCGAGTGCGCACTTTTTTTCCTTCTATCATTCCCGACCTGCAATTATGCACTTTTCTCACCATTATAGACTATAATTATATTTTCCAATGCATAATTTTTTTTGTGAAATTGAACGTTTGGTTGTGAAAAGAATCAATAAACTAAAAAAATAATAAAATATGGAATGGTAAGTGAAAACTTTGGAGTGTGGAGCGTTGTGGCTGGAAAGGGCGGTGCGACCAAGCTCTACGATTGGCCAGTTGAAAGAATCGAAAATTTCTCCATCTTTTTTGCGGCCTTCATTTCTCGCTTACTTGTAGGGTCAGCTTACAAGTAGTTTATAGTCTGCCACAAAACTATGGACTAAACTCTTCTAGCCATCAGTTTTGGCAGTATTTACAAATATAGGGAGGAATAATTATATACATTCCAGTGCAAAAAATTCCTGGAGCTGACAGATACATATAAGTGGAATTAGGTTCAATGTAGTCCCCAATCTCGCAACTAGTAGTCCAGGTTTTCACACCTTACAAAACCTGGGAAGAGTACAGTTTAAATTGTGCAGCGGGATTTTGTCGATCGCACGACGATTTCCTGTTCCCTTATTGTGGGCGAGTTTCCCATTTAAAAACGGGGAAATTTGGCGAGGAAGTGTTCGTAATAGCCGATCGTGTCCGGTAGTGTTACTGGATGGGAAAACACTTAAATTTTCTTCGGAAAACTCGTCTACCCTGGACGATTGGAAAGCTTGGAATTCACCCGGAAGGGTTCGTGATTGCAGCCGCTGGAGCCCCACTGTGGAACCTACATGATCACCAGCTTTTACCATCTGAAAAATCTCCCTCCAAGAAATGTTGGAGGATCCTGCCGCTGTGCCCTTTTTCACTTCTGCAATGGAACAACGGCTTTATAGCTGGTGTTAATTTCCCCGGTGGGAGTCCCAAACCCAGACTTACTCTTTCTACAAACTACATCACTCAAACCATGTTCACGTCTATAGAAAGGAATTGTCCAGAAAAAGAAAACAGTGGCAGCTCGCTTTCGTCAGGATGTGATTCGCTCCACTCCTCCGCTTTTGTTTTGCTGTTCCGTATTTACAAACGCCGACAAATAATGGCGTCTTTTGTTCGAGATTTTAGCGATAACGCTACACGGATACTAATGCATTTGGTGTAATTGCTGAAATAAGCAGCCATATGCAATTAGGGGTAAAAACTAGGTTCCGTTACTGCTGCTTAGAGGAGGAAGTCTTCTTCCGGACGATGTTTCTATGTTTCTCTGGTTGATATTGAGTGGTGGGTACAGAATACCCTGATAGCAGCTAGTCTTACCGTAATTTTCGAGCGTAAAATAAAATGCGGTTGGCGCATGACCTTATTGAAAACAATCAACTAGGTAAACAGAGTCTATCGAACGTCGAACCATGTATCAAAGCCGATTTTCACTTTTGAGAAAATTATTTAAACCCATTATGCGTAGAAATTACGGTAATACTTCTTGCTTACCGGGCTGAACTTGCCACCTTGCATGGTGAATGGATCGTAACTTTAAATAAAAATCCTAAGTAGCCAATCACGGACAGCAATGGCCCGAAAAAGCGGCTAATAATTGTATTTTTTAAAATCTGTGCAAAAGATAATAATCATAACTGGGTTGGAATAAATAATAGTACGCTATAGAAAATATGGAAATAACGGTTAATGGTATAATTTGATTTAATACGCATATTTTTTGAATAGAAACTCTATGTTGTATCCATCTAGCTTTACTCATCAAAATTCCGGGACCTCATCCTCCTGATTCGTGCTTCGCATAAACATATACTGTGGTGATGCGATTGGATACACTTATCCACGGGTGAGTTTTTATTCGCTAACAGGCCATCTAAACCGAAAGCAACATGTGCAAAAATGAAATAAAATAGAAATAAAATAAAAATATTCATCGTTCGTCCACCTGAGTAAAATATGTATATTTAGGAATTCATTTAAGAAGAAAAAATATTTGAGAGATTTATTGAGAAATATTCATGAAAATGAATTATATTATACATGCAAATAAACAGGTTTAGGCCGAGAAATAAGAAATTACTCGAAAAAAAGTAAGGGATGTTATAACATGATGGATGTTGCTTACTCCACTGAACGTATTAATTCCGCTATTGCACACAACTCTCTGAATTTGTTTGGTAACAGCCTCGAAACTCGAAGAATAGCTACTTCTCATGCACATTTACACGATAACCTATGAATAATTCAGTAATTCTCCCTACCGCAGCCAAAGTACTCGTCCGATGCACTTTCCTTAGCATCATCCGAGAGTGATTGCAGGCAGAGGAGCCAGCACCCATCTATTCCTGGCCGACGCTATTTATAATCCCTTCTCGCTGCCAGAATTCGTAACGAAAGATCTCTGGAGAAGTAATCAAAGATGGATGGGAGGGGGGGGGGGGGGGTTTTTAGGCACCGAAAAAAACAAACGTCGTCTTGTGGCCGCCGGCGCCGCCGCTGCCGAAGTGCCCATTTCTTCGAGAAGAATGAGCGGCGAGTTCCCAGTGGGAGAGCTGGGAAATAGGGTTTTCTCTCATGGTACATCGTCGAAGGGCAGCGAAT
>KN728026.1:6164-22480 GCA_000816745.1 Ancylostoma duodenale | reverse complement strand
CAAAGTCAACTGTCGAAATCCGACATCGATTTTGCAACAACCTAATATATTCAATGGAGAAAAAGTTTATACAAAGTCTTTGATAGGATCTCAAGTTCAAAAGCTCCACCTATTTTTGAGTCGGTAAAAACGGTAAAACAATTGAAATCAGCTGATTTCCCATTAAAATTCACTACATGCATTCGAAATTCATGCACACATAATTCATGCGCACATACTCGCTCATATCCTCAGTACTTGATTTGCGTTTTCAATTCCATCACATTTCTTCCAGTGGGAGAGATTTTCCGCTTCGATGAAGTCGCGTGGCGCAACGCGACGTACGCGGCGAAATGGGCGGGGCCTATGCTGCGCGCAGTGAGCGGCTGTAATGGAACAAATGCGCAGCTGATTTGCTGCCAGTTCATGACCCCGATAAGCAGGCTGGCAGTTATCCCGGGTTCCCAAGTGCATGGAGCCGGATGCGCCACACATTCGACTTCATCTGAGAATCGTTGAGGCATAAAATGCGCATTGCCCTATACGGATACTTGTAGGGGTGGGTATCCAATATACAAAGTCCGCGATTCATAATCCCAAATTCATCCGTACTAATTTACCGACCCTGGAAAGATGGAAGACTTGGTTGGCCTGAGACATGATCGAACAGCTGGCGTGCTATCGACAGCACGCATCTTACCATTGCCCTAAGCGAGCTCCGTATAACACACACTGTACTTACCTTATCAATTGTCTCGTAAATAATAGCAGCAGCGATTCTTGCTTTCGAAATAGCCATCAGGTGAGGTCCCATCAATGAAAAAAGGTATGACCCTAGAATTGTTTTCGGTATAATTTGCACATAAATTTAGTACTGGTGAAGCTGTTTGAAGATGTGATGGTTTGCACATTTGACTGACGCAGTGTTTTCCTTATTCCACAAAACTTTGGGTGAGACGTTTACACTATCGGTGTACATGTTCCTCAGCGCTGGCATTGGAAATGTGTGCCTCTTCCCACTGCTTCCTGCTTGGACCCTCAAACCTTGACGCTGAATTAGCGATTCACCGTTAGCTAAGAAACGCTCAGAATGTGGTTTTTGCTCTTTAGCAAAAATTTTCCAGTGTTCAACTGGAATTGTGATTGGGAGCGTAGAGAGGGTTTTTGAGACTTAGTGTTCTGCGAAGCTTGAAATTATTATATGAATACTCGCTTTGAACATTGCTCAGAATATTTTCAGAGGTAGTCCTAGATATCTCGGTCGCAAACATAACTTCTTCTGTTAAAGGCAGCAAGAGCCGAAATCCTCGACTCCGAGCTCAGGTGCGGGTGGTGAAGTACAGACTCAGCACATCACAAATGTGAAACGAACACAAACAATGATGGCTCACCTGTAGAGGAAATGGAAATGTCGTCGCGAACACAGCAGACCGTGTTCGCGTGCGGATGAGTTTTCCCCGGCCCCAAAAGCGATTGCGGCGCGTGGTTTTGGCGCAAAGGAACTACGAAATGCGTTGAGTTCACAGGAGCACTCAGCACATGCGCCAAACCAGGCGCCGCAATTGCTTTTGGGGCCGGGGGAAACTCGTCCGCGCGCGAACATGGCCAGGCGTGTTCGCGACGAGAGTTCCATTTTCTCTGCAGGTAAGCCATCATTGTCTGTGTTCGTTTCATATTTATGATGTGCCGGGTCTGTACTTCACTACCCGCACCTCAGCTCAAAGTCGAGGATTTCGGTTTTTGCTGCCCTTAAAATCTGTCTGCACTGCCCAGTAATTTTCTCTACAGCCGCAATACTCTGTCGTCACACTCCCTGTGTTCGTAGTGGTCCCTCAGATACTAATCAATTCTCACTCCTTCAATAACTCTGCTCTCCAAAATTTCACATGAAAATGCTAGAAATCTTCCTCTTTGTTACAAGTTGAGTACGACTTCAGATTTTATCCACTGAAATTCGTTCACATAACAACAGTTGTTTTTCTGTGGACACGCTCCTTGAGGGCTATATTAGGCTGGTGAAATAATGCGCGTTTTTCGTTGCTTCATCTCCAGTGCAGAAAATTTCCGGGTTTTCCTAGCATTGGCATGAGAGTTTGCATATATTTTTGTAGCAAATTGGTTTTTCCAAACGTCTTATCTGTTTTGAACGAAATCCACACCTTTGCTGAATTTTTAGTTCTGGAACGAAAGACGCCAATGAGAATTTTGCCAATCTCGCTTCTGCAGTGTAAATTTTGGCGGCATCGCAGCAGAAACCGCCGGGAATACCAATATAGTTTTGGCTAAGTAAGTGTGAGCGAATTCGTACTGGGAAGATGCTTGCGGACTTTTCGACGTGGTGTGTCGTGCTTCGAAAGTAAGGATTGTCACATCTAGGTCATCCTGGGGCTGGCGAACACCAACTCATGGCAATAATCAAAGAGCACCCATTCACAACAACATATTTGTCTTCGCAATACCTCGCCGGTGGTTGTCGTAAGACCATCCCTTTCTTAGGTAATAATGGAAGGATGAAAAATCTCGACGACTAAATGTCGCGTCAACTGAACGAGTACTAGATGAGATCATCGTTAAAAAATCTGCTTCGCGCTTTTGTAGTGAACGAATCGCAACATTCAGTCGCTTAGTGATACATTGTGAATATAGATCCTCTACGACAGAGTGAAGTGCCTCTCTCAACAGATGGACGGAAAAAAGCACCGGAACACTGCCAGAAACCGAAGCAGCATCAAATGAAGGTTACGGCGACTTTTTGGTGATCTGCTGCAAAAATCTTTCACTAACCTCGTAGGTACTTTATAATACGAAAAACATATTCGAGATACAAATGAAATAAATTAGAAACTTCATTATGTGAGCTCAGCGTTGCTCAGTAGAATGGATTCTTACAACACCGTCCAACCACATCTAGTGCACCAGTCACTCCACAGGCCGGAGCAACTAGGCTAGGAAGCTCTGCCTCATACAGCATAAGCTGCATATCTCTCGTCCATGGACTACAACTTCCTCGAGTATCTGGGCGACTTCATCTGGGGAGATTTTCTTTGAAGACTGAAGAGGATACCGAAATTGCCCTCCGGAAGCTCGTCAACCCCTCGAACTATGCGGGATGAACTGCTTGCTAAATGTTAGCAGAGTACAACAGTTCTAAGCTTCTTCAAAAAGACTAATTTTGAAGCGAGTTATGGAGCTTCAAACAAAGGTATGAAAACGCGCATTATTTTTGCACCAACCTAATATAGTAACCGAGCCAGAGCGCAGCTTCGCTCCTGGGTCTTTATTCCCATTTATTTGCGAACAACTATTCCCAGTGGAGGTTGGAAACCTTCCCCAATCTTTCTCTGCCTTTTTCCGTGAATCACTACCTTTAGGACCGAGAAATCTATTCAAAAACAAAAAAAATTTGGCTCTCCACACCCCCTCAGGCGATGAGTCACCGCGACGATAAAATAATGCGACGGCACTCATAGACACCGGTAATCTTGAGGCGCAGACTGTGAGGCGAAATGGCCGATTTTTGGGATAGAGGTGAGGGAGTGTTTACAAGATTTCAGGCTGCTTAGAAATAATTTGCTTCCTGACTTCAGCGTCCTTATAGTTTTTTTTTGACCCTCCTTGCAGATGATCTTTCTCAGCGAATAGCTTTCATATCTTTCAGGATACTTTCATTAGCTTACCCAACATGACGGCATTAGTCGAGATAAAAATCGCACCAGGGTTGGGAGTGATACCGTTGTAATAACTGATGACACCATATCTGCAAACACGAAGTTTCTTTTGCATTTTTTTGTTTGAAATTGTTAAAAAGACTGTTATTTGCTTTCATTCTGGGATAGCAACTCCACTGTGCAGAAAAAACCCGCGTGAAATAGTCAAGTCATTGCTGCACTTATTAGGGCAGACATACAGTACCCGGCCAAAATTATTTAACCTTTTGGGGACTCCACCATTTCCCTCATAACTTCAACGAGAGAAAACCATCGAAGCTCATATTTTTGTGACTGTTGTAGACACTCACATGTAATAGAAAAGGAATGATATCGTACCATTTTGTCAGCAAGTTCCCTTTAAACAAATCTTTTATTCACAAAGGTCAAAATCTGGAATTTTGCAGCATCTACAGAAGACCACAGAAGGGCTTTCGTGAACAGTATTTTAATAAGGATTGGACTCACTGTGATAGATTCGACTCATATTTGGATAAAAACGCGTCACTCATATCACTGATCAAAGCATACGAAGCAACATTTTGAGTTCATTCAGCAGTAAACCAGCGCAAAAACTTCTGCAAAATTAGCTCACTCTTCCTCAGCTACAATCTTAGGTTGGTCAGAAGGCACCCAGAAGTCCATGCCACAAAAAGTTGCTTTCGTTTCTTTCCATGCAAAGTTCACTCCACCAAAAGTTATCGAGGAGAATTCAAAAGGCTATATAATTTTGGCGGCATAGTATATACCAGTCTTTTGCGATTTCAAAATATGTGAATCACCTTAAAATTCAAACTTCTCGTGGAACAATGTGTCATATCGTATGTGAGAATTAGTTTTGCGATTATAAAGAGGTTCGCAGTGATAATAAAATTTCCCCATCATAAGTGTTCCACATGATCTGATTTCGTATCACTTTCCACCATTTTGATCATCAATTCTAGCATCAGCCTGACCAGTTGGCTAACGCCGACCCTCAGGCTTCTTTTGGGTTCGTTTCTTTCGCTTCGATCGCCACGCGTTCGAGTGATACATTCTCCATTTCTAGACGTCCACGCCCAACTCTTGCAGCTGTGGACCCTTCCAGTGACCTTTTCCTCACTACAAGGACGCCAGTGCATCTCTTCCATAGCCATAGCCCGTTTCCTGCAATTATCAATTTCCCCAAGGTCCATGTTTCCATGGCGCGATCTACCAAGAAGGCATTATGCGCGGCGCGCAATTAGCCGTCACCATTTTTCCGTGGTTTTGTGGAGAGCTACCTCTAGTGCATCCATGGTGGTTCCTAACATAGTGTGTGGTTCCTAACATACTTTGACTCAGAGATCAACCAGATAGATTAATACCGTTCACGGAGTTCGAACCGCTACTGGGCCACCGATTGAAGTTGATGGCTTGAAAAGCTTCTGCTAGCAGTATTTGTGCATCTTGGGGTAGGGTAGGGTCGACGAGCGGGTGACACTTGTCTTCATTGTAAGTGGGTGCTCAAGGTGCTCATCTTCCGTTGTTTACTCACAGTTGTTCTCACTGACGGCTCCATAATGTGTGTTCCACACGACGTTTGACGGGAAGGGTTCATCCTGATACAACGACCGCACCAAGTTTTCTTTCAGATTTTGGTTGGAATTTTCAGGGAATCATCCGTTTTGTACCGTCCGTAACCTCACTTTCGTGAGGATCTGGTAGATGTATGGTAGGCAATTGGACGAAAGTGATGATTCTGGGAAGAAAACGAAGGAGGCATGCAAAATAATAATGATAATCGTGATCGGCGCTCGAGACCGTCCCTCTGGGCAAAAAAGAGATCGCGGTACAAACGGATACGTTATTCGTGTTTAGCACCTAAAATAACCCCTCTAGGCGAAGCTTCAGCAATTGTTGTGCCTTTGTTTTTTTATGAACTCTGAAAGATAATTTGAAAAGTCAAACTTCACGACACAAGCGGATAGAACAATCTAGGGATACATCTCTTAAAGATTATTCAAATACTGTAAATCCACTATAGGCTACTTCTATAACCCAACAAGCAAAGGAAGCATCAAAGTAATGGAAGAAATGCATCACTCACAAATAACCAGCCGAGTAGAATAGGTAGAACTGGAAGTAAGTAAAACCCTCGAAGAATCCGGTAATAAAGCTGCACCGAAGAGCAAATGGCAGATTATCCTTCCTCTTCCTTTCGTACTTCTGGAAAAGTGAATACATTTATTACGCTTTAACTGTCCTATTTTATTCAAAAAAAAAACAGGCATTGATGGACCTGAACATGGTGGTGATGTCGTGCAATCACCGTATGTGCCCTTAGGACAAATAATTCATTTAGATGTTGTGTACATGCGCTTTCTGACCAGTTGGCGCTTTAGATTCTTCGATGGCACTTCTGTTACCGGAACTAGGTTACGTAGAGCAGATCCCTCAAACGCCGCCTCATGACAATGCTCTGATTATAGACAAATGGCGAACAGAAGGGTATCTTTTTAGCAGTGGAATAGCGAATTCTTCACATTTGCTGGAGGGATTTTATTGAATATTGGGGCAAAGGTAGTGTCATCGTACTCTAATCATCTTCTTCTAATGAGATTTTGTTGATGAAGGGTTATAACGCATGCTAAATATTCCCCACAGTCTGCTTTTGACTCCAAGTTTACTTGGTTCGTTAGATCTCACACGTCCTCTGATAGTGCACCAAATAATTGATTAGAGCAAGAGGTATGTATCTTAAGATTTTTCTCTGTCTGAACTTCATTAACTGATTCTTCTTTAATTGATTTATGTGGCTCTGTGGATCCTCCTCTGTTGAATATCTTTACTGGCTAGCTTTTGGCGATAACGCCTTTATCAAACCCTAAATTATACAGTAAATTGCGTGATTATTTAAGCTCACACACATGTAAAGCAAAACAATATTGATTGCCAGATACTTGGCATGTTTCTCAACTTCGAGACACGGTAGTAATTGTTACCTACATTTCGACAACTCAGCTCACATGCAACTCAACCACACATGAAACATTTGGCACCCTCAGTCCTACGATGACAAGTATACGATGAGACAACCGAGACAACCATGGGATTACAAGAGAGGGGGACCCTCTAAAAGAATTGAGTTTACCCATTTAAAATTTGAACACGACCAGGAAGACGTTTAAAGTAACTGTCCTCCACCGATATGTAACCCGAACCATAGAGGGGAAAATAATGGAAGCGGTGGTAGTACGGAGACACAAAATGAAAATGAACAACAGAGAGGAGCTGCGGGAAGTGTTAAGGTTGGTCTTTTGAATAAAAGTATAATATAAATGGTCCTCCTCTCTTGCAATCCCGTGGTTGTCTCATTGTATATTTGTCATCGTAAGGTTCAGGTTGCCAACTGTTTCATGTTTGGTTGTGTTGCATTCGAGCTAATTTGTTGAAAGGTAGGTAACAATTACTATCATGCCTTGAAGTTGAGAAACTTGCAGATTATCTAGCAGTTGGTGCCGTTATTGTTGTGCATGTTTGTAAGCTTAAATGAGGATGCAATTTATTGTATACGTTAAGGTTTGACTAAGCATTCGGCGTTATCGTCGAAAGCTAGCCAGTAAAGATACACAACAGAGGAGCCTTCAGAGATTTACATAAAGCAATAAAAAAAGAGCAAGAGAGGTGTTTAGAGAGTAATAATTTGATATTTGACTCTTCATATTCAATTGCTTTCTCAGATGAAGTCGAATTCGTGAGGAGGCCCACAAACGGGATTGGTTCACGCCGACCACCTCATCTTTTAGTATTTGACTTTCGTCAAACTTTCAGGGATGCTAGCCAATTTGTTTGGTTTCATATTCCTCAGCAGGAGACATTTAATAGCTGGTTGTTCCCCTCTATGACAGATTCTTTCACAGAAATACTCCATGCCATGTGTTAAAGAGGTGCTGTTTTCAAATGTTCGAATGGAGGCATTCTTTTTTCTCCCTTCACATCATCATTTTTTTCTCACAACACAACAGAACGAATGAGTTCAATTCGATCCAGGTATTTCTCCTCGAAACTAACCTTCACCATATGGTCCTGTCCATTACAAGCTGCTACTGTTTTTGCATTCATGATGGCCTCCTCAGCAACACACCCTGCCTCTGCTGAGATAGCCATACTCTTTTTCATTGAAGCAGACGACAACTGTAATAAGGATGATAAAGATGCATGGTAGCCTACGGGTGGTTCCAAGGCGTGAAAAGCCTTAGCACTTACGTGGAAAGATTATTAGAATAGAAGTTGTAATAAAACTCATTGCATAAAAAACTTCTCACTAGAACATCACTTCCAATAACTTCCACAGACGTGGCGGTAACTCCCATAAGTCCACGACTTAAAGGCAAGGTCCGGTAAGAATCATGCCAACCGAGGTTTTTTGCTCTGTGGAGTCCAAACCATATGTATAGCATGTATCTCAAGTTTGAGACCTCGATATAAGCTCATTCGCTAGATATGGGACAAAACGTCCGAGGATTACGGTAGCCGTGGGAAAACACGCTCCAAGCGACAAAGGCTGCGCGCGTGCATACTGAACAACGATGGACGCTCAGATACATACAGTCTAACAAACACTTCGTGAAGCCTTCCTAACCCCATCAAACGGACCACCGATCCTTTGAGTATGAATTTTTTCCTACGACGCCACAACAGACAGCTGCGCACCGTATAACGTCATTTGAAAACACGGATGCCGCAAACCCGCAAACGCCGTACCGGATTTGGTCGATGGAAAGCGTTTCTTGTGGGACCTTTTCAGGGATTTTTCTATAGTTTTCGTCCAAGTCGTCGCCGTGGGCTAAGAATCCAATAGAAATTCAAGAGTTGGAATTTTGCCCGAACCTTGCCTTTAAGCATTGGTGCCGGCGAAACTTTATCATCTTTTGAAAAGGCGCAACTATTCATACGAGTCAATCACCTGAGCATGACTAGGCTCGCACAAGGTCGACAATTTAGATAGGCAACTCTTCTCGCCAAATCTAATTCAGTACAGAGAGGATATTTGCAGATGAACCAGAGTCTACAACAAGTGGCGCTTCCCCGTCTAGGAGTCACAAGCACCATAATAGGTACATGAAAGAACCTGGAGACCAGCCTCTTCGTCGATAACTTCTACAGCATAGCGAGCATTTTTGGACTGATGTATATACGAAAGTGAACAAACTTATTGCTAGCCCACCACTCATTGCTTTTTCTTCTGGACACAACAGTTGTTTTCCAGCAGAAGTACCTCGATTGTATGGATTAGAAGAGCTGAGTGTTTTAGGAAGATTTGATCTGAGAAACTGAGAGCGCTGAAGGTCGGGTCGATTGGAGGGGCACGAGTTTGGGAGCAACGAGAATTGAGGTGTCCATGTGCATCACAGCCTGAGGTTTTCGCCGGTGCATCGACTGGAACATTGGTACAAGCAGACACTATTCTTTCTTAGTCTGCCCGTTATTGAGAGCCTTAGTTCGGATACTTCGGAGCATATTTCCTAATCTGTCAGGTAATCCCATTGCCGCATCGAATTGCATACTGAGTTGGTTTGGTTCTCCTTCTGAGATACTGTCCAAACGCAATACTTAACCAAATAGGGAGTGTCCTGCTTTGTTCAACAGTAAGGAAGTGAATAGTGTGGAAACCTCGCGGTGGCTCCCCCTTAAAGGCAACACCCACGGAAATTTTCGTCTCAAGTATTTCGGCGTATTCCGGTGGTATCGAGGCTGCTTAACCCTTTTATGAAGCTGATACTTTCCGATAGCACCAAAACGCTTCTTTTGAAAGCTCTTCCTTGATGTGCTACGGGTGTGGCCGAGCTGCACAGCCCATGTGATGAGTGCGAAAGATCGATAGAGCAGCCCTTTCACCTGCTGGATCTTCGCGCGATCACTTATTTTTTCTTCTGAACTGCAACCTCGAAAGAAATCACCATTGGAAAATGTATATCAGTCAACAAAGGCAAAGTTACTTGAAAATCAAAACATCATGGATTTCTGTAGTGGGGGAAGAATGATTTAAAGTTGAAATTTCGATAAAAATTAAATGCAGCAATAGTCAAACGGATAAATCCCATGAAATGCTACCAGGAAAGGGTCGTAGGTTACAAAAACAACAAAAATTACAGAGAAAAACCAGCAAACGAGTCCACAGTGGGGAAAGTGCGGTGAAATTTACGAGATTTGCAGAAAAACAGCTGATTCTTTTATGCTTAGGGCAGCAAAAGAGAGCTCGACACACAGGGTAACTCATCCAAAGTTATCGCCATCAAGAGAGAATAATTGTTAAAGAGTTGAACGCAGGGCGTTTCCGCTGCTCTTCTTGTATGAAAACTATCCGGATTGTTCTAAAGTTCCTCGTAAAGTGAAAATCTGATAGGCAAAAGTTTCCGTGGATGCTGCCTTTAAAGTTTGCAAAGACTAGAAACCGTGAACGGTTTTTTGGTGGTTTTACTCGGGACCAAATGTACCTCTATGATCAGCACCTGTCGATTATTCTCAAAATGCCAAACTAATTCTGAAGTAGGACTGTGCCGAGCAGTAAATGGCAGTAGTGGATGAAGCATTCAAAGTGGGATGAATAACAAATGAACGTGTAGTATTGAAAAACCCACTAACCCATGCCATGAACATCATTGTGGCAGTACTCACAGGACCGACTCCAACACAGATAAGAGTGATCCTCCAGCTATAACTAAAGGCCAGTACTGCACTCGCAACAAAAGTTGTTATACCTCGTACAAGCATTCCCATCTTGTCACCTATTCCGTCTTCAATCTGGGTGATATTTCTGAAGAAAAAATGAAGTGCTCAGATGAAACTCAAGATGAAGTGAAGAAAACTTCGCAACTTCAATTTACATACTCCGTTAATTGAGTTGTGATCATGCCAGCATTGTTTTCTTCAAACCAGACAGCCTTTTGTCGAAGAACCGCCTTCACAAACTCTTTTCGGATGCGTTGGACGATATTACGACTGGCCGCGGCGAATAAGAAGTGCTGAAAAATTATGTAATAAATACATTGAACGTTGTTGAGAAATACACACAAGTACCTGCAGGTAACAAGTAACAAACAGAAATAATCCCAATCCCAAAAAAGCAGCAGCAATGTACAACGCGTTTGCAAGAAGAGTTTTATTACCAATATGCTAGAAAATTTCTATCTGAGTACAGCAGCAGGAACGTCTAACATTTAAATTTTGGCATAACAAACATCAGTTGTAACAAGTTGGCTGGAGCGATCAAGCGAATTTGTTACAGTTCTTTATTCCAGCTAAGGCTTCAGCGTCGCCACCTTCTTTGGAGCCTGGGAAGTCTATGACAAATGCAATACATCCTCTCAAACGCCTCGGCCTACAGGTTGTTAAACAAAATTCCATCAAGAACTTAGCACCAAAAGTGCAATGGTTCGTTCCCTTTCGGCACCCGAGGGAAAGTAAAGGATCCATAGGTGGAGAGTCAGGATGTCAATGTGCGGCTGTCCTTATTCCCGATCCTAGCGTGTTTTGCTTCTTTGATCTTATTCCGCATTTATTCACCTGTTCAATTACAATTGTTGGCTGATAAGACATTTAGGAGGATACATTGCATTTGTTCTTGACTCTCTAGGCTATGTTGAAGGCGACGACGCCTGATGACGAAACATCAGCTTGAATTAAAGAGCTGTAACAATGTTGGCTGATCGCTCAAGCTACTTCGTCGCAAGTGCCTGAATGCATTTGCTCACGTCTCCATTTGTAAGGTAAATATTGGAGAACAATCCCTCGGCAACAGAAGTAAGAGGTAGTACTGCTCCAGCAATTATGGCAAGCCCGAATCCAGAGGCTATGTAAAATTTATCCCTTTTGGTCGCATATCGAAACTGAAAAAAATGAATGTATGTTATGGAATGCCACCAAAGGTTTTGTGTCATCGCAGAAAAAAGATGAAAAAAATAAAGGAATTACAGAAATTGAAGTGGAGGTACTGAAGGTGAAATAAGTGCCGCAAGGATTCAATCCAGAACATCAAGAAAGGTTATCTTACCCTCCTTCATCCTAAACTCACCAGTTCCGAATACGATACAGGCTCTTTTTCAGAATTTCCTTCCGATATGTTGGCTCTGAAAACGAATGCTATTCTTCCACACTTCTATATGGTTTCCGAAAGGGAAGCTATTTACTTATCTGAATTCAACACCCACAATCTGGATACTTCCACGCTGAGTTCTTGTCATATTTTTTCTTGGAACATATATTGAGATGAAAGCGCAACGGAACGAGTAAGCTCTTCATGAAGAATGAAAAGACTTCAAAAATATAGGCGTCTATCCGTGGTAAGCGCAGGAAGGGGAGAAGGCACTTTTGAAAGAAAACCAGTGTGTCAGCCAAATTGGGGCCCGACGTGGCCAAATTTTAGGAATAATTGTTGAAAATTGAGTAAAAAAAATCGAATATTCGAAATAAGCACTTGGGAATCAATAAGAAGCGAGAAATAAGCTCATAATAATTTCCTAACTATTCTACAAAGTGTATTTGGAAAACTCGGCTACCCGTTTTTCAGCTGCTTAGCCGCATCCACCTATTAAATCGAAAATTAGGTCCGGAGTAATTGAACAGTTTAATCTGTTGACAAACATGTACAAAGGAGAAAAAAAGATCTGGTTAACAACATGCAAAATTGAAGGAATAAAGGAATGGGATGCTACAATCCTCACAAAGTAATGGAAAGTAGTAAATAAACTCGTACAGCAGACGCTAGTCCACTCATACAGGATCTGTGGTGATGAGCGTTTTTTGTTTTGTTCCTCGTGCAAGCCAATTTATTGCGACATTAATGGCTAACTTATTGATTAACTACTAATGTTTAATACTACAACTCTTGGATGTTCAGTGCCTTTCTTTCTACCCACCCTCCTGGCTTCGTTTTTTCTCCATCCGTCATCGCTAGAGCTCAGTTCTTTCCTCCGAGGATGACTTGGCGAAGATAAATAAGCTACCCAGTTTCCTAAAAATAGTTTAAGCATGGGTCTTCGCATTACAATAAGTCCGCATTCATTTTATTCCAGCAACATCGACAAATTAAATACAGTCACAGTGGCTTGGAGTATTAATGGTGTAGAGGCGTCTTAGATCTAGACGTGGGAATTGGGCTACAGCCCATAATGACAGTAGAAACTAGGTTTCATATGGACCACGAGTAGCAGTTACTTTGCAGATGAAATATTTTAGAGGAGTGGAGTAACAGAATGAAAACTATTTAGGTCGGTTTCGTACAAAAAAGAGGTCCAAAATGGAGGAATCATACTGGAACTTCTTGCAGATCCATGAGTAAACTTCAACATTTATACAGAAGATAATGGTATGCACAACACTGCGCAACCCTGCAGTAATATTGCTTCATTGCTATCTGTTTGCCACGAAGCAGTTTTTGTTCAACGAACGCAAATACGCAGCAGAAATCTCGGAGATTCTCCTCAGTCAACTAGGTATTGATGGATTCCGGCATAATGATGATGGAGTACAACCTCCATGAGCCCTAGTAAGTGCACTGAACGAGAAGATAACCTGCTCAAATCTACGTAAGTATGAATACCTGTGAGACCTTGGCTTTCAGATTCACCATGATTCAGTCCGGGGATTCGAATCTAGACTGCTAGGAGGTCGTCGATTCAAACTAAGGAGGCGCCCGCGAATCATTTTTTCAAAACAATTTTGATATCTGCGCTTAAGATTCCTCCTACATAAACAGCTATCCTTTGGTACCGTCGTGAATTTAAACCTGTAAAGGCAATCCTTAATTATCTGCCACTTTTAAAACTTGGATTCTGGCGTTGATCTTCATTCGGGGTCTAGCAAAAACCAGGGGCTGCCAACCTGTTGAGGTGATGAATTCATGCAATATAACATGTCTGCGTTTAAGGGGTCCTGCGAAATCCATATCTGTTCCATTTGCTGGGGCATACCCTCCTGCGGCAAGCAGACATTCTGCTTGCGCTTCTTCCCTTTGATGAAAAATATGCCATGTTTCGATCAGACAGCTATTGGAAACGGCGCAAAATGTCGTGGCGAGACAATGGAGCAATCCAGAAAAAAATGGCTTACATCTCTCCACACAGTTGGTTTTAATACATAGATGTTACTAGGGAATACGATTAAGAGCTACTCAGTAACTGTTTTGAAAATAAAAGCTAACAATCAAACGCAGTTGTTCAAAAACACCATGAACATAAATCGTCATGAGCACTAGTAAGAGACTTTTGGGTCACTCTGTACAGATTCTGTGAGCAGACTAAAAGAGATGAAACGCACGGAAATGGGCTTTCGATATAATTCTGCAGCAAAGATCCTGCTCATCCAAATGCGCAACGTAGCTGTGGATCTCATGTTTTCGTCACCCAGAAAAGTGAAACTTCGCTCTTTCGCCACTAGTCCTGAGCTTATATGGCGTTTCCACTATAGAATAATAAGCCAGTTCGTAGAATGTAATCCGATCAAACCGCCTCTTTCTCTTGACAAGAGAAGGCAGATTGAAGATGGTGTTCTTTTCCTTAGAAGAAAGAATCCTTTGATAAGTGAAGGCTATAATTCTAATCCATTGGTTTTCTCGCGAAATGGTCTTAAACCTCTTCCAATCTGTATATAGGGACTGGTGGGGGGACAGAGTGAAGAAGGGTTCATTCAAGCTGATCATCAAATGATGAACATTTTGGAAGGATTCTTTTGGTTCAACAAGTGTTGGCATCAGCGTTAAAGGCAGCACCCACGGAAAATTTCGTTGGTAATGTTCCGAAAGTTTAAAAAAAATCCTGGACTTGGGGAATACTTTCACCGTACAAGAAGCGCTGGAAGTGTCCTTTCACTTACTTACAATAAGATCGCCTAGGACTAGACGGACTTTTTTATAAGCTGATTGTACTTGTTTTCGCGGTTGCATTCGGGTGCATTAGAGCACCGAAATCTTTTTGGGGCGCGAGAAGGATCGACTGTCAGCTGATCTATTTACCAAACGTCCGCCCTTTTAAAGAGATTCCCTCAGTATGCTTTCATGCCATGCTTTTTTCTCATTTTTTAAAGACTTTTGGTGGTTGCGAATCTTTTCGATTAACATATTAGGATAATTATAGCTGTTTGACCACTATAGTAACTAGTTTCTATCGAAGCTTTAATTTTCTCCCGTTTCTTCCCAGTTAATGAATTCTGTGATATCTTGATTTTTAAATGGTGTCTTTGTTAAATGGTACTAGTTTTCCCATGGCTATTTCTTTTTCTACCGTGCGGAGATGTTGCAGTTCAGAAAAAAAAATAACTGATTTCACAAAGATCCGCATGGTGGAAAAGACTGCCTTATCGATCGTTTGTTATCGGCCCTCATCCCATGGATAGCGCAACTCGACCACATCTATTGGATCAACTACGAATATGAACTTTTAAAAACAGTGCTTTTGAAGCTAACGGAAAGTTTTGACTTCAAGAAAGTGTTAAGCTCCCTCCATCCCTCCCATATATGCCGAAATCTTAAAATCGAGAATTCCCGTGGATGCTGCCTTTAAATGGCCTCGAGAAATGGAACACCCGAGCGAAGCCGGGTACACCGTCTAGTTTGTCAGTAAATTTTGGCTCATAAGCACTGAAGAAGAGGATACCATCCTCAGATGAACCTAGACTAGTCAGGGGGTAGTACGAAATAATATTCTAAATTGATTGTGATCAATGAGTCGTCGTCTAAATGTATCAGTTGTGATATTATGGCAAACGCAAATTCAGGATAGAGTGTAGTGTCAACAATTGCAGTCCATACACCTTCACATTTGAAAGTCTAATGATAGCTTAACTGTGGCTTCTGCCTTGTATGCATAGCAGAAGGAGTCAAAGATGAGAGCTAAGAAAGAAACTCTTCTGATAAGGAACCGCAAAGGCCCAATTTTTTGCCTCCATGGGCAAAAATTTCGGTTTATCAGTAGTGTTAAACGTCTTTTTATATTCAATACTCCTCTAGAAATTTCTCAATTTGGCCAATGCAGGAAAAGAATTTCCAATTCATGATCAAAATAAAACGGTGACCATATTAGTGCGAAGTTGATCGAAAAGTGAAATGAGCGCACAATTGAATAGTTCCGATATTACGAATGGAAATGTTAAACAGACATGACATTGACGACTGTGAAAAATTGTACTTTCCATTAAGCGACTTTATCGTCTGTTTGCATTCGCATAGAAAACTAGTGTGTACCTGGCAATGTAAATAAGTCTCGGGAGAGGTAAGTAAACTCCAGCGTGGAGGTGAACTGGGCTTTTTCTGAACTGGCCTGTTACTCAATTACATCTGAATGAATCGAAATGCAGCTTCGTAGGTAAGCAGAGACATAGGAGGAACGGACTACCTAACAGAAATTTATCTTATCGCTGATGAAAGCAAGGACTGGACTCGTGGGAAGAAAAAGTGTGACAATGTTACTGACGCCTGTGACTGCGAACAACACTGAGAATTCAAAAGTTTCGCAGTGTTCTCATGAAAAAGAAATCCTGAACACTTCGGGAATACTACCTGCATCTTTCATTATTTTGCAAATTTAGAGAGAGAGAGAGAGAGAGAGGAGAGAGAGAGAGAGAGAGAGAGAGAGAGAGAGAGAGAGAGAGAGACGAGACGGCGTCGTCGTACGT